>LPNX010638656.1:41611-79634 GCA_001517045.1 Pseudotsuga menziesii
AAGTGTTATAGCAATTCAAGCTAAAGATTGGAAAGCTCAACGAGGATCTACTTCAACCATCTGGAATAAGGTATGAGGTCTTATCCTTTAGTGTTAGACATTTAGTTTCTATTGCATATTGAAAAGGATTGATTTCTGGAGTCAAGCTGTCTGTTGTGGTACCCCAAGCCATAGGAATTTCTCTCCGTAACACCGTGAATAAAGGGGGGAGATGAATGTAAGGATAAGGGATAGATTGGTGCAAGTTTTGATGAGACTGTGAGGAAAACCGAGGAACAAATTGGTCTTATGAGGGGAGGAGCAAGTTTTTGACAAGAGAAGAGGCAGAGGATAGGGGAAGGTCCTGCTATAATCGAAAAGCAAGACCGTGAAGGAAGACCACACAAGAGGAAGTGTTGGAAAAAACCCCCCAACAAGGCCTCATTGACAGGGGTTCTCACTCTATCGATGCCCAACCAGGGAGATCTCCCTAAGCACCATCCCAGACAGGTTTTACTCTGCCCAGCAACATCCATAGATCGGATGAAGTCTCACTTGATATGTTCAAGGGAGAGTTGTCGGAACCAAATTTCAAGAAGTAGGAAGGGAAGATATGGCATCTGTGACTTCAACAGCATAACTATTAGATTGCAGAACTAAGACAGTCCTCACAAATCATCTTCACAACTACAGATCTAACATATCGCATCATTAATTCATCATAGTAGTGTTATCACATCATTATCATTCATAAAAGAACTTCAATCATCATTTAACAGAAGTATGACAGAAGCAGATAGGACGCATCATCAGTTTATTACAGCAACATCAATAAATCATAACAGATTCAACACACTTCTCATTGATATTGCAACAGAGAAATAGGAAAATAGAAGATAATATTTATGCAACAATTGTCATGTTATATTAATATTGCAACAGATCCAAAACAGATAATTCTTCTCCACATAAGGATACCAGTTACATCCCAAAATTCAGTATCTGACATAGACAGATCTCATATTGTTCAAAATAGAAGACTCATGAGACCAAAAAAATATCATGATAGATCTCATACATACGATTGCGTTCTTACAATTGCAAAAATATCTCTATATATAGGCTTGCACCTTTACATCAAAGGTCCACTTCTAACTAAATTCTAACCACTAATGACCTATGTCCACAAAACATTGTTAATTAACACATTAAATATTAAAAACGGTTAACTTTCTGCCCATCATGTGGTGTCATGTGAGCTTGCACAGCTGCCGTGATGATGTGAAACTCACTTACCCAAAACCCCTACCAACAAGCCCCCAACACAGTCTTGTGGCTCATCCTCGAGCCACGCTAGGTTGACAGGTATACGTCGATGTCTTGTCCTTGAAATATTCAAACTGCTGTGAGATATCTTGAACCTGGAGCTGGAATTTTTTGGTAATTATTTGACATTTGAGCAGATTCTATTGTACGGGGTGCGCTTCCCCAGACTTTCTATCGACCATCTTCCAACTTGCTTGCACTGCCTACAATGTTGTGACTACTTTGACAGCCAGTTGCCCACCAACTTCCTGAAATTCATCCAATTGGGAACGACGCTTTTGTTGGTGTTCTTGGGCATGGGAAGCCCTTTGTTGTAGGTCCTTTAATTCCTCAGACTGCGTGATCTGCACCATGAGCAGTAGTTCTTGTAGTGACATCTTCAATGTTGTCAACTATCCTTCATCTTCTTGCACCTACATGGTGAACTGGTTGAGCTCTTCATCTTGGACAAATCTTTTCCAGAACTGCGTCGTCGCCTCCATGACTGCTTTGATGAGCCACTATATTTGGTCTTCCATCCCTGACCGGGTACCACTACCCATGTTGTATTCTTGGTTCCATTTGGCTTGATTTTCCTCTCGCATGCACTGTGCTTCGGCCTCAAGGTTCGTCGAGGACTCATTGTCAGAGTCATGAACACTCAGATCCTTCTAGACAAGCTCGTCCGAGGCATCAGGTGGTGGCTTCTTGGAGAGTTCTTCCTGACTCATGGGGTTGCACCATTTAGCTAGCCACTCCTAAACGATAGCATCCAATTCTTCATCAGTAAGCTTGTAGGCCAGAGGTAGCCACTGCTTGTCACAGTCCCATCATTCTTGGATATAAATGGAGTGAGGCCAAATTGCAAAATGAATGAGCCATTGATACTTGGCCACTGTGTAATTGGATAGGAGGGGAAATTTGATAGCTGTGGCTTTTAGCACTTCCCAATAGACCCAAAAGTGGATCGTACAGTCTGCATGTTGACTAGGATCCTCAACCCACCACAAATTCTAATATCGTGCGCCGCAGCACACCTTCATCGCATCAACTGTCATCAGCTGATAATATTTGGGTTCCATCCATGTGACAAGTGCAATGAAAATTTATAGCCAACTATAAGAAAATGGCCTCCCATCCTGAGTGACAAGAGCATCATCCAGCAACTGGTTGAGCAGAAACAAGGACCAGTTCATCTGCATGCCCTCTGCACATTTTAGTGCACATGCGACCATGCCCGAGTTGCACTAGACCGGTTGATTTCTGCAAACAATCTTACTTGCCAAAATACGTGCCCCGATACACACCACTTTTGAATTAATGATGTCAACATGATAGGTGTGGCCATCATGCTGTAAGCCAAAGCACTCCTTCAGCTACTTGGCAAGCTTCTTTTCAATATCCCACCCATGGATATACTGCGTCGGGTCTTCCCTGGCCTTCGGCAAGCTCGTAATGCTTGCAATTAAGTCGACCATGACTGGAATGGGATCATTAAACCAGAGTGTCCCACCATGAAATCAAGATAAGAGTTTTTTAACACATGCATGAGCTTTGTTTAGTCTCCCAAAGTGAGGCATATTGATGAGCCCCAACAATCCATATTTGTTCAACTCGCTCACCCATGGTTGAGGAATCCTCTGAATCAGTGCACCCGGCATCGTTGGAACTAATTCATAAGGCTCATCACAAACATCTTTAAGCAACAACAAGTCATGGTCCTCAAACTTCAACTTGATTAAGGCAGGGATGATATCGACCGAGCAAGTCATCCCTTCCAGCAGCGGCGGAAATTTTGGTGGATACTTTTGATTCTTCGTAGGTTGCCTCGGCTCCTCTCCCATACATTTTGGAGCGACATATCCCAGGATATCATTGACAGATATGCTCCTGGGTGCTATATATTCTATAGCTCCCGAGCTTGATGTCCCAGTCTTCCTAGTCCCCTTTCCTTACACTCAAGCCGAAGTGCAGGTGTTCCTCTTCTGTGGAGGCATGGAACTGGGATTCTGAGCCTGCCGCTTTCTTTTTGGGATCGATGAAGAGCCTACTGGCATACTCATGAATTATTCTTTAATGGTTAGGGGTCGAATCTGGGATTCCTACTCACTAGAAATATCAATTGCGTCGGGGTTGCTCAACATGCCGCACTCCCCAAACCTTACTATACACCCAATGACTCTACACCTGTACTCTGCAACTCACTAGAATCTCACAACTCGCACTTCTACTCCACAACTCACACTCAATACTTGTCAATGTACTTATCTCAACACTTTTCTCTCTCAATTGAACTGCACCAAACAATGCCTTTCTCCTACGTCTTGTGTGCTTTTTATAGGAACCTCCCAATTCAAACTCATCATTGCCAAATATACTATCTCCATCATGATTAAATTTAGAAATATTAACCTTATAATGGTCGGATCGACCATTAATGTGCATCACTTCAACAAGCGTCGCTAGCTAGCTATTGTAACTACCTGTATTTATTGTTGATTTGACCGACCCATAGCCCTGTGGCTATCGCCGGTGATATCCCTTCTGTCACTACTAACCCTATCCTTGCACGACCTCTTCCCTTAGGCTCTCCTTGCTGGTAACTAACACAATATTTTATATATATATATTTATACTGCCTTAATCAGTGCACCACTCTAACCCCGTACTATATATCTTTAAGCGACTCCCATTGACAAGTGTTGGAAGTACTGCACCATCTAATTGCTGCAGCTAAATCGAACCTCCAGAAGTAATGGAATGAACAAGATAGGGGCCTAACCAATGCAATTGTAACTTTATTGGATGCTTCATGAACTTGTTGTCATATAATAGCACTGAATGTCCTTCTGCAAACTATTTTTTCTTAATGCGGAAATCATGCCACACCTTCTGTTGATCCTTCGCAACACGCTGGTCGAAGCATGCAATAAAATTGTCCTCTTCAACCTGGATCAACTATGCAATGTGCTCCTCTAATGATTCTACATCATCCATGCTGGTCACTGCAGTGATGCACAAACTAGGAACAATGTATTCCATGGGCATAACTTCCTCTTATCCATATACCAACTTAAACGGTGTCTGTCCTTTTATCTGTTTACAAGTGGTGCGATAGGCCCATAGCATTGCTGGAATTTTCAAGTCCCACTCATCACGATTAGCATTACATACCTTTGTCAACATTGTTTCCAAAATTTTGTTGAACGCTTCAACAGTCCCATTCACCTATGGATGGAATGGGGTGCTTTTCTTATGTTGCACCTGCAACTCCTTAGTTAGTGCTCTCATAGTACGGTTGATAAAGTGACTACCTTGGTCACTCATCAATATCCTGGGACACCCAAACCATGTCACAATATTCTCAAATATAAACTTCCCTGCTGTCACAGTGCTATAATCCATAACTAGTGTGGCCTCTACCCACCTGGTCATATAGTTAGCTGCGGTAATGATGTATTGTGCACTATTCCTCTTCCCCGGTGGATTAATGGGACCTACAAAATCCACTGCCCATTTCTTAAAAGGTTGTAGTGTTACCTGTGGCACAAGCAGCATCTCATCCCACCGCGATGGTTTACCAACACACTGACAAAAATCATAACTCCTCGCATAGTCTGTGGCATCATTATGCAACGTAGGCCACCATAGCCTACCATGCAACACCTTCTATGCAGTATCCCCTTCCATAGTGACCTCCCATGATTCCTGCATGTGCTTCTTTGAGAACAGTCCCCTTCTCATGCGGTAGGATACACCATCGCAAGATTTCATCTGGTCCAAGCTTGTATAAATGTCAAGAAATCAGCTGGAAATATGAAGCTTTTACTACCAATTGCTTCTTCTGACTAGTCGACATGTCTACTGTAGCAACTCCTGTTTTCAAGAACTGAATGATTGGAGCAAAGTGGTCATCCGCGATCTTTACCTGGAACAGCTGCACATTGCGCAATCCATTGTCAATATTGGTAGGTTCTTCTCTGGTATTGATGCGAGACAGGTGATCAGGACTAGCATTCAACTAACCTGGCTTCACAACTATTTCAAAGTCAAATTCCTAAAAAAGTAGCAGCCACCGACAGATCTCCCCCCCCCAACACAGGCTTATTGACCAAATATTGCAAAGCAGAATGATCGGTGAACATCTTGAAGTGACCGCCTAACAAATAGTGACTAAACTTTTGCAAGGCATAAACCATTGCCAAGCCTTATCTTTCAGTCATTGTGTAATTATGTTTAGCAAACGACAACTTCCTACTGGAATATGTGATCGGATGATCCAAGTCACCCTCACCCAGTTGCACAAGCACAACCCCCAGTGCAATAGAAGAGGTGTCGACATGCACATGGAATTCCTTGTTCCAATCAGGGAATACCAGTATGGGTGTGGAGGCCATCTTGGCCTTTAGTGTGTCAAAACTTCCTTGACATTCTTGACTCCATTCAAATGCAGCATCCTTCTTTACTAAGCTTCTCCATAGGTGCAGTAATCGCAGCGTATCCTTTGATGAACTTGCGATAGTACCCCATGTGCCCCACCATTTCCTGAAGCATCTTCACATTTCTCGATGGTGGCAAACTAAGAATTAGCATGATCTTCACTGGATCAACCAACAAGCCTTCCTTACATGCTATGTGTCCAAGGAGTATTTTGAAAGGCACACAGAAAATGCACTTCTTTGAGTTTAGTGTGATTTGATGCTGCCGACACCATTCCAACATAAATCGCAGGTTTGCTAAATGATCTCTAACCAAACCATAGACTTTCCAATCATCCAAGTATACCTGCAGGAATTTTTGAATGAAATATTTGAATGCAATGATAACCACCCGAGAAAATATTGCAGGCACATTCTTTAACCCCAAAGGCATGATTTTATATTGAAAGCAACCCCATTCAGTGACAAACGTGGTCTTATGGCGATCCTCCTTTGCAATCTAGATATGGTGGCACCCTGAAAAGCCATCTGTGAAGGAATACATCTCCTGAGTTCCTACTCCTCCAAGGACCTCATCGGTAAATGAAGTTGGGAACGGATCATGTATGCAGGCATCATTCAACTTTCTTAGGTAGACGCAAATGCAGGCTTCGCCGATCTTTTTATCCTAAACCACCATAGGGATTATCCGCTCTGATTCTTCTTTAGGATTAATGATCCCGGCATCCAGCATCCACCATCCTGTTGATCTTAGCCTTAAAATAGTCCTTGTATCATGGGTTTAGTCGATACGGCCTCTGTTACACAGGTTTTGTATCTAGTTTCAATAGGATTTTCATCTCCCCCATGTCCCCTAATATCCCCTTCATTTCTGAGAACCACGTAGGAAAAAATATCCTAGAATTCATGCAGCATGTCCATGATTTTGGCCATTGTTTCCTCATCCCAATAGTCTCCAATATTGTCAAATTTCAAGTTTTCTTCCATCCCAATGTTGAAGTTTTTGATCTTCAGCAGCTGAATCATCAAATCCATCGGTATGTCTAGCACTACAACATCGTGGCTTCCTTCTGACTCTGGAATATTAACATTCCACAACTCATCATCATCTTCAAGTTCCTCAGATAGATTGTAACATGTCATCATGGATTGCATTGAGTAGTGCACATGTGGATCAACTGGGTATGCAACAGGGATGATCTTCAACACTCCATTGTGGATGATTTGTAATGCATTATGTACCTCTGAGTTGGCATCCTAGAAACTAAACGTTTGCACAAAGCAAATGGACAACTCCTTCCAAGTAGTTATAGTTCTACATAGTTCTTCCGCTACATACCAGGATCTCGACATCTCATCTAGAGTATGAAAAAAATCATGGACCCACTAATATTTAGGTCACGATGCCCATAAAGCCTGACATTCCATCAAATGACTGGTGGGGTCATTCCTTCCATCGTATCACCCAGCATGATAGACCTCTGATTCGCTAAAGTGCACCATCATCAATCTCCGACACTATCCCCAGTCATGGATTGTCTGCTTGTGCGTCGCCCACCATCGGGACGGGGTATCCTTTAGTGCTACATCTAGGGCCAATACCCTTTGTGGTTCAAACACTTTCTCTTCAAATTCTCGAAGGAAATCTGATAACGCTGGCAGCCCTTCATAAATTGGAAACTCAACAATTTCAGCTGCTACGCGATGAAGAGACTATGTGATCAACCTGCATTTTCTGAACAACACCTCATGCAGCCTATTCTACCAATTTTCCAGAGCATCATCAGAATTAGAGGACACGGAACTAGCGCTGTGCCATCCAAGTTCACCATCGATGGTAGGGTGTATATAGTCTTCAGAGATATTATAGGCGTGATCCCAACTTCTACCAACTTCATCCCTCACCAGTTCAATATACTGGTGTCCTTCCTGAGGGTCCATGGGATCGATGACCCTGACATCCTGGTTCTCAACCATCATAACCCGTTCTTTAAAATTGATAAATTCCATGCTATCATTAGCCCACCCAATCCCTAGAAGTGCAGGATAGGAACCTTCATCTTCAACCACTTCTATCACATCAAAATCAACATGTGTTTCCATACCTTTAGTATTGACAATCAGGTTTGAGATGCAACCAATAGGCTCAACCTTTTCCTGATTCGCTAGTTGCAGCTATATCAGTGACCATCCCAATGTCAGCTTCCCCATCAGCTGCTAAGTTTGACTGGTCAGAATGTTTACATCTGATCTGAGATCCAGAATAACTGAGTCAACCTCATAATCTCCAATCTGGATGTTCATCCTCATCTCCTTTCCTATCTTCCTCTTTTGAAAGGAGTTCATCACGAAATCCTTCAATGTCTTATCTTAGTGGTACAACAACTTGTAAATCTTGACAAGGGCTTTGGGATCCCTTACCAGTGACAAACAACTCTCAAAGAACTGCTGCAAGGTACCATGTTGTCGTGATGGTCCTGCCTCTACCGATGGATCAAAAGTAGACGGCATGTCAATAATAGGTAATTTACCTGAATTTCTCTCGATTGCATTCTTGGCCTTGAAGAAGGTTTCTTTATCCGTCACAATATCAAATTCTACCTTTTTATTTCGAGCGAACTGAACTTGCTGCTGCGGTCCATCTTCTCCATTTGTCGCACCGACACAAGTGACAACCCCAACATCAACATCCTTATTCACTGTTCAGCTTGAATTGTGGCAACTGTTGATCCTTGATTTAGGTTTTTGGGCTTGATTCAATGGTGGGTTCCGATTCAGGGGTGGGTTCATCGACTGATTCTGAGTCTATAGTGGGATCTGATTCTGCATCGTCGGTCAGTTCTGCAATTGGAACGTTGGTTGGTTCTGAGTTTACGTATTCTACAATTGAGGAATGTTTCCAACCTGCCACTTTGCAATCAACTAAGGGAAATTTTCAACATTATGCTTGCTGGCCCCATAGTACGTACACTGCGCATGAGGACACTCCCGCTGATAGTTCCCAAATACTCCACAAATATAGCACTGGATTGATTCTCGACCTCATCCTCCTCCTCAACCGAAGCCTCCTCCTTGGAATCCTCCTTATTGAAGCTGGGTCTGAGCCAACTGCTATTGCAGGGGGTTTGGTTTTTGCTGGACATAGCGTGTAGCTTAAACATATTGTGGCTAAGGTTGCATGAGCAGCACCTGATTATACTATGGTCATGGTGCATACTATGGTTGTGCTACGAGCTGCGGCTGAGGTGCAAACTGTTGCCGTGACGTAAACTGCTACTACAGTTGCGATAGGATAAACCGAATCTGGGGTGGTGGCGTATACTGCACCTACACTGCTAGTTGCACCATCTGTGGCTGTGCTTGCATTGGCTAGGGTTCCTCATCTTTCATAAAGTATGAATCATATGTCCTTTGCTGGAGCAATTCATAAACTCAACAGTTTTTATCATCGTGTCCTACTGACCGACAAAAGGTACAATATAGAATCTCTGTCTTAGTAACCATCTTTTTCATGTAGTCACAATTCTCATGTCGATGCCCATAGACCTGACATATGTGGAACCATGGTACACTATGTGGCACCATGGTACACCAGTGCAACTCAATGGGTTTGGGGCTCCTAAAAGTAAATAATTTCAGAATGTTGGACATGTATGCTTGGTGTGTCTGTCCGCATGACACTGGGTACACCAAAGGTCATCATGATCTTCCTTAGCCTTCTTGATATCTTGTAGTTGGAGCGTCAGATTGGTGAATTGTGCTTGAATATGGTTCATCCCGACCACGGTTTCTCCCACTGGCGATGCTTCTAATTTCATCGCAATTTCCAGAGCCTCACTCTGTGTCGCAATCTTTTGTTGCATTAGTGGTTGTCTAATATGTGGGACAAGTGCAGCGATGAAACACTCCTCATGCTGAACATCACTCATCTGGAAGTTGACTCAAGACATCAACATCTTAAACCATTGATCAAAGTCCCAAATTGTTTCATTGGGGAACTACTTGATTTCTTTCAACTCGGTAATGTACTGAGCCTCAGACTTTGGCTTCTTGAATTATTCAAATAACCCCTTATGGATCTCATCCAATTTTTTCATTGTACCTCCCTGAGGAACCAGCATGAATCTCATGTACCAATCTAGTGCATGACCCCCAAGGGTGGTTCCCAGCTGGATTTTCTTAATATCATCATCCATAGTCTGTCGGGTAGTCCATATCGCCTCGCACAGGAACCAGTTTTTCTCTAGGTCATCGGTGTCATTTCCATGAAATATTGGTAACTTCATTTCATCACCCACCATTATGGGCCTTCTTCCTCCAGCTATTACTCTACTACTATACTGCTACTGACACGTCGGGTAAGTGGATGTAGAATGCGTGTTTCTTCTTGGTGGTGGAGTAGTGCATGGAGGTGTGGACACATTACTGCTGGGGTTCAAGCCTACCGTTATTCTGGGCATATCCTAGGCCTGGTCGTCGTCGTCGTCACTGAAATGTTGCTTTGTCCCGTGTGGTTTTTCTTCGTGGCATCGCACTTCGATCGCAATAGGACCTTCTCCTATCCTTTTCCTCTTCTATCAAAACCTTGCTCCTCCTCTGGTACAACCACTTATTTCCTCAATGACCTTCACAATATTGCCAAAACTCACACCCATCTACCCCTTACCTTTCCATGTGTCTGCCCCCTTTCATCATGGTGTCTACATCCTCCACACACCAGAGTTCCACGACTCTTGGTCCATATTCAAAATATGTTTTTCGCAGACAAGTTGTTTAATAGATAGCTGCAGTGACAGAAAAAAACTACCTCATGGTCTGTTGAAGAACTCCCTTTCTGCTTCACTAAATGACTTATTAGTATCAACTACAAATTACGTAATGTAGCCTTCTAGGATACTGTCCAACCACACTTTGACATCCCATGATGCCTTGATATATGTTTCTTGTAATTCCTGGATCAGCTCTAAAGTCCAAGATGTTGACTCTCCTCCCTAGAAGTTCTTACTCTTAAAAGTGAACTTCACCAACCACTCATACAAGATGACAGGAAACTCACAGAAGAACCATTCATGAGGACCATCGTGAATATATATTTCCAACCAATTGCTCGTCGACAGCTTTAGATTCTAATTTTCTGTTTCAGTGAACTCTCGCAGTTTTAGACCAAACCACTCCTCGATCTCCAGTCAAGTTGGATGACAAAACATATCCTCCTTTCAATTGAAACTCGGTCTCAGAAACATAACTATTTGTTGGAAAAAACCCACCAACAAGACCTCGTTGACAAGGGTTCACACTATGTTGATGCCCAACCAGTGCAATCTCCCTGAGCACCGGCCCGGATAGGTTTTACTCTATCCAACAACATCTACAGAGTGCATGAAGTCTCACCTAAGATGTTTAAGGGAGAGCTATCGAAACCAAGTCTCTAGTAGTAGGAAGGGAAGATATGGCATACACAACTTCGACATCATAACCATTAGATTGCAAAACTAAGACAGTCTTCACAATTCATCTTCACAACTACACATCTAACAGATTGCTTCATTCATTCATCGCAGCAGTGTTATCAAAACATTATCATTCTAAAACAACTTCAATCATCATTTAACAGAAGTATGAAAGAATCAAGATAGGATGCATAATCAGTTTATTATAGTAACATCAGTAAACCATAACAGATTCAACACACTTCTCATTGATATCGCAGCAAAGAAATAGGGAAACATGAGACAATATTTATGCAACAACCGTCATGTCATATTAATCTTGAAACAGATCCAGAACAGATAATTATTCTCCACAACAGGAGACTGGTTACATCCCAAAATTTAGTATCTGACACAGATAGATTGCAGATTGTTCAACATAGAAGACTCATCAAGACCATAGATAGATCACGATAGATCTCATACATACGATTGTGTTCTTACAATTGCAAAACTAGCTCTATATATAGGCTTGTGCCTTTACATCAAAGGTCCACTTCTAGCTAACTTCTAACCACTAATGACCTATATCCACAAAACATGGTTAATTAACACATTAAATATTAAAAACGGTTAACTTTCCACCCATTGCACTGATCTGGCCTTGCGCGGTGTCGTGTGAGCTTGCACACCTGTCGTGATGCTGCGCAACTCACTTACCCAAAACCCCTCCCAACACGAAGCGACCCTACATCCCCAAAGAGGATGAATAGAATACACCCAGGATAGCGGTAAGATCAACCCTTAGCAGCAACATACCCACACCTCCGTGCACTACATTGCATTCAGGAAGAAACACAATTTCCACGTAGACTTCTCCAATGTGCTAGCAACATTCTAGTAGTAGATCAACATCTGTAGGAAGAATGCCCAGGATGGAGGGCGACGAAGTGAAGTTACCCTTATTCCATGGGAATGGGACTATGGATCCATAACAATAATGGTTCATGTGTGAGGCAGTATGGACTGTTAGACAAAGTGTAGATGATGAAGTCAAGAAGGGCCAGTTCGAAACAATCCTTCAGGGTCGCGCATTGGATTGGTTCATGAAATTTGTGCAAGTTCCTATGGGGACTCAGGAAAAGACATTAGTAGAATTCAAGAAAGGAGTTACTAAAGAATTCAGAAAACTGAAGTCTGAAGTGCAGTACATTATAGAACTGAAGAAGATTAAGCAATATCCCAATGAGATTGTTTGGGACTTTGATCAACGATTGAAGACACTAATGGTAAGAGTCATTTTTTAGATGAGTGACATTCAGCATAAGGAATGGTTCATAGTAGCATTAATAACTCATATCAAACTACCACTGATGCAACAGAAGATTATGACACGGAGTGAGGCTCTAGAGATCACCATGAAGCTGGAAGATTCACCCATTGGAGAAAATGCAATCGTGTTGTAATGTCACAGATCACATAGGGTTACCAATAATACACATTAAAAGCATAGAAATACAACAGAGACAAGAGACAAGAACATAGGTATAATAATAGATTATATTATAGTGAAAGGGTCCATACAATACAGAGAACTGAACTAAGTTCTTATCTGGCTCAACAACCTAATATATATAATTGACAAAATAGTTACAAGTAACTACCTGTAGGTTCGGTTAACCGACACAACCCTATGTGGCTGACCTAATCTCTAATTAGTCATCTTATCGACTTAGTCCACTTATAGTTCTAGTGAGATTACTGTTCTAGTCGACTTACTGACTAGCTCCTCCAACATCTCCCCCACGAACAAAATTGTTCTTCGTCCCAAAGAACACGGAGGTACAAAAAATGCATTACCTGTCTATAAGTAGTTATTGCTATGTTTCGACCTTCATGGGATGTGAAGTCTAATAGTTGGTCTTTTCTGTACACAGACTTCGACAATTGCTTCAGCTGTCACTGCCAGCTGATGTTGGAATTCTATCCAACTTTGCAGTACTTTTTGGATGTTGATAGTTAATGTTGTGAGACTTGATAGTGTCAACATCTTCTCTTGGATGGAGAGGTATACTATCCTTTTCATTTCGGGATCCATAAACTGTTCCTTTTCTTTTGTTGTCTCCAGAAGTTGTTTCATTTGTGGGTAGATGATATCCAGTTTGTCTAAGCTCGGGATTGTCTGTTGTACCCACTGGTGTACTTGTCGCTCGAGCTTCTGCAGTTTGTTTGTCTCAAGTAAGATTTGATTTTCAATGGTGCTCCAGAGTGCTTCTTCTATGATTTTCCTCTTCTCGAGTACTTGGATGTCTTGTCAGGTCTGTCGCATCTGCTGGAATATTTTCCCATAATGAGCAGGCCAGTCCCAGAGTACTCCTTCCATAATGACTGACTCCTCCATGTGATCTTGCAGCACCCGGTATGCTTCAGAGAAAGTTGTGTGCTGCTGCATCAGCAGTCGAGTTGTTTCTTATTTTTACTCCTCTTTAGTGTTATGCATGTGTGTCTGTAGCATCGACACCATTCTCTTAAATGACTGGTAGGATTTTTCCAGTGACTTGTTAGTGACGTCCTCTATTTTTCCTGGTATCACAAACTGTGCAAGTTTTTTGCATTTGTTTAGGAACTCGACTTGTTCTCTTTCATTGTTGTCAAGCTCCTTGTGTCTGATCTGGCTCCTTGTCTTTGCTTCGCTGGCCAGGGTTTCCATGAGTTGTCCTAGTTCTCCATCTTTCAGCTTGGTTGTGTCAACTGCAGTGGTCGAACCAAGTTGACTGATGTGGACCTTTGTCATTTGGGCTGGATTGTCCTTCTTCTTTCTGTCTTTTTTCTTTTTGTGCTTCTGTTGTTCTACTTTCTTCTGCACTTGTGTACCTATGAGAGTTAGTTTTTCTAGCAATGGGTTGTTTGGTTTCCGACCTACAGAGGTTGGGGGTATTTTTGGTTCGGTCAGTTGGATGAGTGTTGCATCTAGGTGTGTATCTGGTTGATTTTTCACAGAGGGTCCAGATACGGATGTTGTTGGTACTGATGGTTGTGGTCGAAGTGGCTCTGATGTAGCTGGTTTGGGTGCAGGTTTTGGGTTGGGGGATGGTGGTGGTGATGGTGATGGTGATGGTGAATGGTTGGGTGTGATTGGAGTGGTGGGGATGTGGTCAGATGTCGGGTCGTGAATTTGTGGGGGTGAACCTTCCTGAAGGTCGGAGAACAATTGGTCAATTTCTCGATTTATTTCTTCGATGTTCTCTTCTTCCTCATTTCTTGTTGGTTCTCTGGCTAGTGGGGGGGGTTCCAGGTTGGTCGGAATGAGGGATGTAGTCTGACTTGCAACAACCTCAGCTTGCTTGTCAGGGTTTCTTACAAATGTCAAGCTCACAATTGCAATAGTCCTCGGTTTCTGGGGTACCTGGCCAGGTTGAGGAGTGGGCAGTCTAGATCCATCAGCTTCAAACAAAGGGCACTTGGTGGTGATCTTCTGTACCAAGGTCAGTAACTCAGGAAATTTTTCTATGTATGCCTAGAAGTCTCTGTCTTGGTCGAACCTTTCCTTCAACGTTTCCGGCATAGCATTCTTGCATATGTCGATTAGGCTTATGGAAGGAGGCTCTGGAATTATTTCTTGGGTTATTTTGGTCAAAGAAGGGGGTGGGGGTGTAGACACAAGATCAAAAACATTCTTAGCCGTTGAGGTATCTGTGCTTTTTGCCTTTTTTGGTTGACCCAGCTGTGCTCCCACTTCAACCAATTTTCGGAACTGTGCTTCCACCAGGATTTTATTCGCAATTACATCTTTGATGATGTCGATCGTCATTGCTGCTAATTCATCCTCATCTTTCGATGATTCTGTGATGATGAGATTGTGTTTTCCTTTCCCCTTATTTTTCTCCTAGCTTCTTTTCCTTTTCCTCAAGGCTGCTATCTCCTTTGACAGTTTGTGGATGTTTTCTTTGGTTATAGCATACTGAGGGTTTTCAGTATATCTCTCTGCCTTGGTCTTGAGTTGAGACGGTGCTTTCTTCAGCTGGATTGGTTACCTGTTGTTCTGTCTGTGTCTCTTCTCTCTGGGCTGTTAGCGGTTTGATTGTAATTTGTAGTCAACCGGTGTCCCCTGTTGGTGTCTCCTCCAACACAAATGTGCTAATGTATAATATGAGCTCATAATATTCTTCTTTTTCTTAGTCTATTAGTGGCTCCTCTATTGATAGGTCTATCTCTTTGGCCTTTGCTGGTATCGACAGTTTTGTACCCGACTATCGAGCTATCTCCCGAAAGATCTCTTCAATTGTTGGGTAGTAGTCGAGAGTCCTTGCTTTTGCCTTGGACCCTGCATATACCACACTGCGGTATGGTAGAGTTCTAACTGTATGTGGGTAGTTTTGGGAAGACTTCATTGGATGTTTTAGGGCACCCTCCATCTGTTTGTTTGGATTTTCAGTTGTTGGAACCAGTTTTCCAACATCACTTTGCATTTTGCTAGTTCCTTCATTGTTGCAGTTTGGGCAAGCGGTTTGAATCTCCACATATGGAACTTCGTGGGTTCTTGAAACTGCTTGTCCCCGATAGGACACAAGTAGTACATGACTATCCATATCATAAGGGATGGAAACCTTATAATCCCTCCCAACTCTTGGAATTTTTCACAGATGCCTTTGAGCATTTCAGTGACGTACTCAGCCCATCTGTAGATTTTCCCTATGTCAGGAATGGTATCCACTGCCTCCAACATATCTAGTTTTATGTCGCTTCCTAGACCTGTCGGTGTAAGCCCAGTGGCTATGATTTTAGCCATGATTTGTGGCATTTGAGCTTGTATTTGGCTAATAATTATCCCTTTGGATTTCTTGCCCGATGATGATCCAGTTAGTTCCTCTACTAGCCCTTCTTTTATGCCGACTGGTACCGGGTCACCTTGGTTTGATAAACCAGTCAATTTATAGATTACTTCAACGGAGATCTCGATTGGTCTATCAAAGTAAAATCTATCATTGTGGTATCGACTTATGATGGATTTCACCGCTGTTTCCTTTGTGCCTCCAAAATTGGCCATGAATAGTGTGTTTATGTAGTTCACAATGGTACTGTGATTTATTTTCTCTGAGGCTGCAGTAAGCTTTTTGTTGACATAAGCCCATTCTTTGATCTCGGCCCATAGTTTCACCCATGAACTCTTCTGAACCTTAGCGTTCTTGATATTTCTTAGTCTCCTTATTAATGGTGTCTCCGCAGTTTGTAGTTCTTTAGACTTGGTTGTAGCTCTGGTTTGTTTAGGCGCGATTTTGTCGGTTTGTTGGTCGACTTTACTTTGGTATTCTTGGTTTTCAGTCTTCTAGTTGCTAATTTTCTCTCTCTGTTTGAAATACTGTAAATGATCCTTTTGGGGTCCAGTATTTATAGTTTATGCATTTGACATTTCTGTCGAGGGGTGTATTAATGGCAGACGTGATGGTTCAGCTCGAGCACTTGAGTTTGCGTTAATGGTGATTTGATTTTGGCGCTCGTAGTCATGAAGGAATGATGTGACTTTCGAGGTCATTGGTCGATCTCAATCATGTGAGTGGTCGATGGTGTTATTTCGATGGGTGTGATGTCGATGTTCAAAGTGTTGATTCCCTGTCATACCTTTTATGGATATCGGTTCTATTTTTCTTTTTGGATTTTTTTTCTTCAGATTTTTATAGCTTTTGTTTAACCATTATGGTCGTTATATTCTCTTTTTCTTTTTTTTTAAATTTTTTTAGTTTCTGTATCGCTTTAGTCAAGCACCAGTAACAAGTTTCATAAATACTATGCCTTGTAACGTCCTTAGTCGGACTGATCCGTTGGCATGATTCTCTTCGACAACATAGGGTCCCATCCACTCTGTATGTATCTTTTTGGGTTTTTATTTTACTCGACTGTTGTATAGTAAAGTCAGGTCCCCTACCGACAAGTTTTTGTTTTTGATGTTGTGATCATGCTATGCTTTTTGTTGTTGTTTCTGGATTCCTTGATGTTGTAACGCGATCAGTCGGTGTTCTTCTAGATTATTTAATTACAGCAGTCGGTCCTTTCTTCCTTGTTCGACATCGACATGTAAAATATCTGCGATAATAGGTGTCTATTGTCAAAAGTGTAGTGGAACTACTGCTTCTTGTCCATAAACTAGTTGAAATGGTGTTTGGTCGGTTGAATGCTTGTATGTTATTCTGTACGCCCATATTATTGTAGGTATCTTTTCATCCTAGTCGTTTTTGTCGGTGTTAAATATTTTTGCTAATCCTTTTGTTAATGTTTTGTTAAATGCTTCAATTGCTCCATTCGACTAAGGGTGGTAAGCTGTACTCCGACGATGGTCGATTTGGAAATGATTTGTTAGTGTTTTAATAGTTTTATTAATAAAGTGTGTTCCCTGGTCATTGATTAGGGTTAGTAGACATCCAAATTAGGTAATGATATTTTCATAGATAAATTTGGAATCTATCTCACTAGAACATGTGTTGACAAGTTCTGCCTCTGCCCATTTAGTTATGTACTCAACTGCAGATATTATGTACCTTGCACCTGTTCTTTTTGCTGGTATGGGAAATGGTCCTATGAAGTCGATGGCCCAAATTTCAAATGCCAAGATTGGGTTTACTGATACCAAGGGAATTTCTATACTAGGAAGAGATCGACCCAACCGTTGGCATCTGTCACATTGGCTTACAAACCTTTTACAGTCTCTATGAAGTGTCAGCCACCATAACCCTGATTGTTGGATTTTCTTGGTAGTTGTGTATGCTTGAAAGTGTCCTCCCGCAAGTCCATAATGTGCTTCATACATAATATTATTTCTTTCATGTTCTAGTACACACCTTCTGAGGATGTCGTCCAAACCCATTTTATATAAGACTCCATTTATGAGACTATATGGTGTAGCTTTCATGGCTAAGATTTGTTTCTTATTCATAATCATGCCTTCTGGTGCTTATCCATCTTCTAAAAACTGATCTATTTCCTCTAGCTCTGTCGGGACTGCTTCTATTCGAAATAGATGTGCATCTGGTAAGTCGTCTTCGACTCCTATCAGTTCCTCTCCTGTGTCGATTTAAGGATAAGTGGTCGGGACCGACATTTAATTTTCTTGGTCTGACAATGACTTCAAATTCAAATTCTTGGAATAGAAGTAGAAATTGACAAATTCTCCCATGGTGTAAACGTTTATTTACGAGATATTTTAGTGCTTGGTGGTCGGTATAAAAGATAAATGAATTAGCTAGTAGGTAGTGTCGATATTTTTGTAGTGTGAAGACCATTCCTAATGCTTCTCTTTCTGTTGTTGAATAGTTTCTTTCTGCTTTATTTAATTTTCTACTGCTGTAAACTATAGGGTAGTCCATTCCATTATCTCCTATTTGAGTAAGCATTTCTCCTATTGCCAGGCCTGATGCATCGATGTGTACATGGAATTTAGTCGACCAGTTTGGAAACCTTGGGATGGGTTCTTCGACTAGATTTCTTTTTAGTTTTTCAAATGGTATGTTTCATTCCTCTGTCCAGTTGAACTGCTTATCTTCTCTTAATAGTTCTTCCAGTGGGTAGGTCATGTCTGAATAGTATCTTATGAATTTTCTGTAATATCCTGTATGACCAAGTAATACCCTGACTTGTTTCGAGTTCACTGGTGGTTTTAAGTTGAGGATAATTTTTATTTTTGCAAAGTCGACCTTAATACCTTCTTTGCAGACAATGTGTCCTAACAATATCCCTATGGGGGCCAAAAATATGCATTTCTTGATGTTCAAATATAGTTGTATTTGTTGGCATCATTCCAACATAATCCTTATCCATTTGTAGTGATATTTTAACATAGAGTATATTGTTCAATCATCAAATTATACCACCATTGTTTTGTAAATATATTCTTGAAATGTTTTGACCATAATTTTGGAAAAAACTGTAGGTGCGTTTTTTAGTCCAAAAGGCATAACCCTATAAGCAAATGAGCCAAATTCACATACGAATGTTGTCTTTTTATGATCTTCTTTGGCTATTGGTACTTGGTTATAACCTGAGAATCCATCTGTAAATGAGTAGCATTCATGTCCTGCAACCTCATTTAAGATTTCATCTGCATAAGGAGTTGGAAATGGATCTGTTAATGTAACTTTATTTAGCTCTCTGAAGTCGACACAAATTCTTAGCTTGGTTGGATCATGTTTCTTTGGTTGAACAACCATTGGACTTGCCCATTTTGATTGGTCAATAGGGTAGATAATACCTGCTACAAGCATGTTATCAATCTTTTTCTTGACTATCTCTTTGTATTTATGAGCTAGTTTATATGGTCTTTTCTTTACAGGTCGTATATCAGGTTTAATGTCGATCTTCATTTCTCCCATTTCATGGACTAAACCTTTGAGATATTTTTAATCTCTGGCAAATACATCCTGAAACTCTTTTAGTACGTCCACTATTTCTGTCATTTGTTCTTCATTCCAGTAATCTCCAATTTTAGCCATTTTTGGTCGGTCGTCACTTGAGATGTTGAACTCTTTAGTTTTGACTTTAGCATCTAGCCATTCCTGTGCTTTGGCTTCATTGATTTGTTGGATCCCTTCCTTAAACTATGGAAATGTGGCAGGAAAATCTGCTGCAGTCATTCGGTCAATATCTTCCTTGTCGGTCATCTCGACTTTGAGCACGGTGCGAATTGGTTTTGTTATTTTGGCATGGTTTGACTTCCATAAAGCTTTTCCCTTCCAAATTTTCATTTTCCATTTGTAGTCTTGTTGACTGTGGTATTGTCCCAGTTTGTATATTATTGTAGTTTATTGTCGGTTGGCTGTATTTAAGGGTTTTGTTTTCTGTCAATTGTATAAATGCTTTGATCTATTTTGTTGTTTCGACCAAATTCTCATCTTGTGGTATAAAGTTGAAATCTTTGATAAAATTCTCTTTGATTTCATGCCATAGGAATTTTTCACCTTGAGCTTCTTCCATTTTGTACCATTTGTTTGGTAATTCGGAGAGCATTGATGGAAATAGGTGTGGCCGTGTACGTTCATCCTTATACCCAAGTCTTTTCCATTCTTTTTCACATGTCCTTATGTGGTCTTCTAGATCCTGTCCTTGGATGAACATAGGTATTTGGGATTTATTGGTTAAATTTTTCCCTCCAAAACTTTCTATGAAGAAAGTTGAAGTTGTTGTCCATGTCTGCAGTCTTGATTGATGGGTATCCCACCATCTAGTAGCTTGTCCTGTAAAAGTTTCCACTAAGCTTTGTAGTCAGCCATGTTCACCAATGTTTCTAGATACTTGTTCTATATGCATGACTAGTGATTCTATTTCTTTGTACCTCGGTATTTGTGTACTATTTATATTTACTGGTTTTAAGGCAGGATATTCCCTAGTTTTCTTTTCAAATATTTTTGGGATGATGGACACCAAGAAGCAATGTTGGACTGGTTTTTTCTACACTTTTTGAATAGTCCAGTAGCCTCTTGCTTGTGTTTCATAATTCTCAACTTCCCAATCATATAGTTCTGCGTCTGAATTGTATCCTACTGAATCTTGGTTGCTTAAGTAAAGTTCATTGTATACATTAGGTTCCGTGTAATCTTCATTATTCTATATCTTATATAGTTGTCAGATGTCAACTTATTCATCAATAGGTTCTGTCCAAGGTTCTCCTTGGGATGGATGAATAGGTACAATGACCTTTTGTCCATTTCCTTCTAGTTTTATTCTTTATTTGTCTAAGGATATTGATTCTTTCATTTTTCTTCCCCAAGGTCGACCACTAAAGTTAGGAAGGAGCTGGATCCTTCCTTAGGGTCAATAATTTCAAAGTCGACTTTGGTTGATATTCCTTTTATTGTTGTGTCAACATTTCTCCATACTCCAATAGGTTCAATCAGGCCTTGGTCATCTAGTTTTAGGTATATTCCTAACTCGTATAGTCGAGGTCTACCTAATTGTTCCCAAGTGTCTCGAGTCATTATATTTACCTATGACCCAAAATCGAGTACAACTTCTCGTACATGGTATCCTTCAATTTCTAGTTCTACCAATGGGTCGGCATCACTTTTATCTTTTTGGTTTAGGCTGTAGATATTATTTGTTTGTTTTTCAGTGTTATTGTTGTGTTTTATATTATATAATAATTCAATGAATTGAGATACTGTTTTATCTTTTTGTACTAAGTATATTGACTCTTTTACTATGTCTTGTTGATTATTGTTCTCTTCTTCCTATTGAGAAAATTCTCTAAATACATTTGTTCCATCTTTATACAATTGTTTTTGTTTAACTGGGTCAGGATAATCATTCTTTTCTTTTATTTTGCTTATTCATGGATTATCATTCCCAATTTTTGTCCCTTGTCGGGTTACGATATGCAAGTTCTTCGTATTGATAGTATCATGTTTATGTACGCACGAAAAGACATTAACATTTTTATTTTTATTTATTTTTTCAAGCATAGTAGGGAAATCCTCTAATGAGTAATCCCCTACTCCACAACTAGTACAGAATTTTAAGTCAGTTCCGTCCTTGTATGGACAGTCTGCATATCGGTGTCCTTCTTTGTAACATGTGAAACATTGGATGGGCTGACATGGTCAGTTGTCATGATTCCCAGAGAATCAACCTCGACCTCCATATCCTCCATGTCGGTTGTCGAACCGGCACTCATAACGTCGAACTTTGTACCTTTGATTATTCTGATCATTTTGCGCATTGTTTCATTGCTCATTATTCTACACGACTACATGATAGTTTTGTCAATTTTTTAGGTTTAGATGGCAGTCGATCGTGGCATGATTCTTCATTTCACAGATAGCACACCAAGATGCTTTACCATTTTTCATGTTAAACGAGCAATCTTTTGTCATGTGATCTCCGTGGTCTTGGAAAATGTCGCAAAAACACTTTGTTTGCACAAATCAAACGTCTTATCGGCTGATATCATGTCGACAGTTGTCTTTTGAATGTTCGGCCGGTGAGCATTTCGTGCACCAAATATCCTGACTCTTAAGGTTTAGCTCCTTTAAAGATTTCTGCACGATCTCAAGCTATTCCTCCATTATATGATCCGTGCGGTATGCTGGAATATCTTCATCCATCTCTACTTGTAGAGCTTTAGTAAGCGCATATTCATAAGTTTTGAACGTCTCCAGACTTATGTGCCGACGAATTTTCTGTGATAGACCTGCAAGAAACCACTGAATTAATAGTTGCTCATCGATTACATAATCCAATTGGCTGAGAATGTCGTTCCAGTGTTTTTCATAGTCGTGGACAGTTTCTCTTGACTTTTGGGATGTTGTCTTCAATTTATTAGCTGCCAGATGTTTTGCATCTGGAGTTTTAAAGAACAACAAAAATTGCACTTTGACTTCTACTTTAGTTGCTCGGGGGGTTCTTTCAAAAAAGGTCATTGTAGTGAGAATTTCTCCTCACTACAGGGGCAGGAATGGCTCCCTTGTGCCTATAGGGCATAAGGGTAGGTTCCTACTCTTGAAAAAATAGTAAAAAATGAAAGGGACAATAGCATGTAACAATACAATAAACTAGATTAAGCTAGAGTAAGCAAATGACTACAACAATAAATTGGATCTAAGAGCTAATAACAGAAAATAAGTGGAGAGATGAAGCCCTTGTGAACCCCTCTACAGAAAATGGGTTAGGGTTCTGCCTCCTTGAAACTTGCAAACAACCTGAGCTACTACAATGGCAAACCTACAAACAATGTCAATGAAAAACCTGCAAACAGAAATGAGGGTTAGAAAGCAAAACAAATAAACAACCATGAAAATAAATTATACCTCACTTAGGTGGAAATGGGCCACCATGCCCTAGCTCATGGGAGCACCTCTCTCTTGGTTGGGAAGCAATGGATTTATGGAATGGAAGTGGAGGAGAGGGAGAGCGGATGGTTTGAGAGGCAAAGTTCTCAAAGCATCCACGGGAAGCATAACAATAGGCAAGTGAGGAGTCTTTTGAGAGTGACCCCCCACCCTCCTTTTATAGTTTTTCCAAGGGATTTTAGGGTTTTAAGCCCTTGGTCAGGGCTTTAGACCCTTTTTTGGGTCTTTATCCCCTTCTACCCTAAATCCCCTTTTAGGGTTTTAGCCACTTTTTAAGGGCTTTAGCTCCTAGGGGGCTATTTTGGGCTCCTTTTTGGAGTTTTTAGCCCTTTTCTTCATCCTTGGGCTCTTTTGGAGGTGTGGGGGTCAAATGGAAGGTCTTATGGAGTGAAATGAGTGTTGTGAGGTGGTGTCCTTGGGTGGTGTAGGCCATAGAGAGCTATGTGGGGGATTTTTGGGTTAACAGATTGCCCCTTGATGTGTGAGGGTAGGAGCTCAACGTATGGCTGACATACATCATAGAATTTGATATAGAGAGATGGTGCTTCTTAGGCTGGGGCATGGTGGCTTTTGGTTTTGTATTAATTTGGTTCCCATCAATGGGTGAGAAACAATAAATGTGTGACATGTGTATGTATGAGGCAAGCATTCCCATGCTCGTGACAATGTCAAAATAATCATTTGATCTATGCTCTAAAATACAAGAGTCGATCATATACAACTAATATTACAATGCCGGTTGCCTCTCATGTGAGGCTGAATACAATACTGATCTGGTACATTGGACCCATGGAATTCTCATGGAATTATATATCTCCATGACTGACAGTTTGTTGGATCTGGTACATAGCTATGTGGACTCGCTGATTGAGAGTCAAAGTCTCTGTGGTACAAGTATGTTGCATCAAATATAAAGGTATATCGAAGGACTGCTGGGGCTTCTGATCACTGTCTCCAACGCAACCCAGAAATCACAAGGGACATAACCTGTTTAGGTCCCTCGAGTGGACTCACCAATGTGCTAGAGTCAGGTGATATCCGGGGTCTTCGACCAAGTACTGTGCAGAACAAACCCTGTACGAATCTCAACGGTGCGATGATGGAGTTGAAGTCGAGCACGTGAAAAAAAACCATCCCAAGAGGCACTAAGTACTCCTCTCAAGTGTTCCAAGGATCTCATAAATGATGTTCATGAAACCAAGGTACAGGGACCTCTGGGTCTATCCTCTAGAATATGTGTATTGGTGTCGACAGAGGGAGACCTGCCCCTAGTCAAGGCAATGATGTTTCCTTGACCAGGAGCGCAAGGGATAACCAAAAGGTGTGAAGCAATCTACGGACTAACTCACTCAATGGGGGGGGAGGGGGGGAGGGGGGGGGGGGGGGGGGGGGGGGGGGGGGGAGACTCAAAGCTTCCTTTGTTTAGAGTATGACAGTAGGGTGGACCAGGCAGCAAATGAAACTGACTCATGGGAATGGGATCATAGCTGTAATACCGGGAATGTCGCTGTAGATTGGAAATACTTGGAGGAGATGGACACTTTTGATACTGATGGGATCCAAGGAAGACACATTACAGAGTACTCTGAACAAAGGTGACCCCATGTGGGGATGCTGCCAAACTATTTTCTATGGGGTGGTTTAGGTACACCATTGTGGTATGATCTTGTGGATTTTTTGCGAGCCCAAGAAGGTAAGTGATGGATGGTGCTTTCAATTTTAGAGAGTTTGAAAGCACGAAGAAGACTCCAGTGGGGGCTCTTTTTCGTTGGTAGTCTCTTGTGCCTGAAAAGGGATTAAAGTATACATAGGAGAGCTCGCCCATCCTGGAGGGGATGAGAGACTTCTTTACCGTTGGTAGTCCAATCAGGTCGAAAAAGGTTAGACCTATATTGACTGGACGGTCATTCAAATACTTTTACGAGCATGAATGAAGCCAAGTTTGCTCGGTGATATTTTCTTGTTGATACAGCTGGAAAAGAGCTTAACGACAACCGGTGGTGATATTTTTCGTAAAGTGCGGCCCCTCGGCCCGAGAAAGCATAAAATTATGCAAAGGGGAACGATCTTGGCTTGAGTGTGCCAAGGAGGTCCTTTTCATGAAATGGTCTACATGGTCCGTAAAAGGAGGTAAATGGGATGATGTAGACGCCCTTTCCTATACTTTAGTGAGTGGGAAAGGAAGCAGCTACGCTCAACGATCTTTTCATTGTTTTAAGGAGTAAGAAAAGAGCTTAAACAAAACTCCAATGTGGTCAACCAACTGCAGTGGCACGAGCGGTGCCCCATGTCGGGATGATGGATAGAGGTCCAAAGGTCATCCACGCAGTATGGATGGAGTAGAAGGCTCTCAAACATACCAATACATGTGTGGGATAGATCATGGCAGAGGCCTGCGAATCAATGAGGAAGAGGCACACAGACTGAGGTGGCTCTCGAAAAGAGATCAGGAGAGCGTGTGTGTGTGTTGTGGTGGACGAACATGACTACATGCGATGTGAGGACAAGTCCCAAGGCACTTATATGCCAAATACGTGTAAGAAAAATAAATTATTTTGAGGATAGTGGTCCAGTGGTCTGCGTAAGGTGAAGTGAATGAAAAAGACAACTATGTGTTAAAAATACAAAATAAAAGCTAAATTACAGTCCTTAACGGGTGGCGGCCCGCGGACACTTCTATGTCAAATACATGGAAGAAAAACAAAGGGTTTTATGGATGGTGGTCCAGATTTCCGTGTAAGGTGTGGTGAAAAAGACATTTATAAATACAAAAATAAAAGTATAGTACAATCCTTAATGGGAGGTGGCCCGATCGCTCGCATGGGTTGCGACCGAGAAGTGTGTTACGAGTACCAGTCCATAGACACTCATATCGTCATGTGATGGCTCGTGAATCGAGATTAATTGTGGGAGATGGTCCCGAAATTGACTTATTAAACATGAGATGATGGTATCAAATGGAAATTTGATCCCGGAGGTGTGAGAGGTGTCTCGAACAGGTTCCGAGTGACTTTTGACTAGCAACTGATGGTGCTGCCTTTGATTTTTGTTGAAAAACTTTGAAAAACAAAAAATAAAATTAAGTGACTCATTGGTGATGTTAAGCGTAAAATTTATTGAGGGAGATCCCATTGCGGGGCTTCTCCAAGAGTTGTCCATCAGAGTCAATGAGGGTGTATGCCCCTTTTCTGAGGCAACAGTGGATGATGTATGGGCCATACCACATTGATTCGAACTTGCCTTTGCCCAATTTAGCGTTGGGTTGGTCATAGACTAGAACCATATCACCTTCGCTAAAGGTGCGAGGGTGGACATGGGAGTCATATTGGATCTTTGATCACATTTTTGCTGCTTTGATGGCTTGGAGGGAAGCTCAACAGTCTTCTATGATTTGCTTGAGTTGGAGGAGTCATTCTTCTAAAGTGAAGTATCAGGAAGGAGTTCCACCGCGAGGTGGAGAGATGGGATTTGGCACTCTATAGGGAGCACTGATTCAACTCCATGTACTAGGCGGAAAGGGGTGAAACCGGTTGTGGTTTTTGTGGATGTGTGATAAGCCCATAGGGCAGAGAATAGCATGTGGTGCCAATTGGTTTTGTGATTTCCTACCATCCATTGGAGCATTGTTTTGATGATTTTGTTGACCGCTTCAACTTGGCCATTGCCTTAGGGATAGTAGGATGATGAGTACTGGTGTTCGAATTTCAAGATGGTTGATAATTCAGCTCATACGGCATCTTGGAAGTGTGCCCCATGATCTGAGAATAATTGTTTGGGGACACCAAACTATGTAATAACATGGTTGAAGAAGAAACGTGCTGCGGTTTCAGCTTTGCAATCAAATGTGTGCATGGCTTCAGCCCACTTGGTGAAGTAATCGACTGCCACGATAATGTACTTGTGGCCATTACTCAAAACGGGGTTGATGGTCATGAAGTCGATTGACCATTTGCAGAAGGGCCCAACTGTGAATACAGGATGTAATGGTGTGGGGGGGGGTTCTTGCCTTTGGGGCAAAAAGTTGACAGCTGCGGCAATGTTTGACTACCTCTATGCAATCAGCGAAGATGGAGGGATAGAAATAGTCAACATGTAGAATCTTTTGGGAAGTTGCTAGGCCTGAAAGGTGACCACCGCAGGCTCCACTATGACTATTGTTGAGGATGGTCTCAGCCTCATCACAAGTGAGGCAACTACGTAGGATGGTATCAATGCCTTGACGATACAGAACATCTCCAATCAGCAAGTGGCGAATGGCTTGATGTCAGATGCGTCGCCTATCCTCATGGTTGAAGTGTGCTGGGAACTTTTGCATTCATAAATATAGAAGGATGTCCCCATACCATGGGTTGTCAGTAGATATGACGAATAAGAAATCATCAGGGAGATCATCCTTGGGGGGTGATGATGCGGTTAATGGGGGCAGATCGGTCATGAGTGTGGCCAATGCGACTGCCTTCATGCTTTTTGGAGACACAAACTCTAGGTGGAACTCTTGGAGGATGACTACCCACTTGGATGCTCGACCTTGTAGAAGGCGGCGGCTTAAGAGGTACCGCATTGGGTTTGAATCATCCACTACACGAGTATGGTTGGAAATGATGCAGTGGCGCAATTTTTGAGCTGAGAAGACAACGACGAGGGCTAATTTGTCCTCAGGTGAATATCATAATGGGGGTCTTGTTAGCTTCTGACTAATGTAGTAAATCACATGCTCATGGTGAGCATCGTCTTCTTAGACCAAGACTCCAACAATGACGTTTTCTTAGGCCAACACATAAAGGATGAAGTATTGAGTGAAATTTGGTGGTGAGAGTAATGGTGTAGAAGCCAGCGCTTGTTTGAGTGCCTCGAACAATTCTTGTGCTTGCTGATCCCAAAAAAAGGGGATTTTTGTGCAGAGCAGGCGGATGAATCCATAGGATTTTGTTGCATACTCTGGCACAAAGTGGCGAAGGAAGTTGGCCTTGCCTTGTAGGCTTTATAGTTGGTGCTGAGTTCTTAGGGAAGGAAGATCAAGGATGGCCTAAACTTTGAGGGGATCTACCGTTATCCCTTTGTGGGAGATGATAAATCCGAGTAGGTGGCCTGCTGGGACACAGAAAATGCACTTGAGGGGGTTCAGGCGGATGTTGTACTTGTGGAAATGTAAAATACTTGCCACAAGTCGTCTATATGGTGTGCTTGTTTTCATGATTGAGCGGTGAGATCGTCCAAGTAGACCAATATGATGTTAATTAAATCATGCCAACAATATATCATGGCACGCTGGAAGGTGGCTCCAGCATTTTTTAGGCCAAAGGGCATGACTCGGTAGGTGAATGTGCCCCATGGGGTTGTGAATGCCGTCTTGTAATGGTATTCTTTTCAGATTTGGATTTGGTTATATCCGAAAAAACTGTCCATGAAAGAAAAGGCTTCATGTCCAGCGCATGCATCGATGATTTGGTCGATGAAAGGTGTGGGGAAGCTGTCTTTGGGACATGCCCCATTAAGATCGTCGAATTCTATGCAAACGTGAATGGTACCTTGTTTTTTATTCATAGGAACAGGATTAGAAACCCAAGTTGTGTATGCAATGGGATAAATGAAGCCAGTTGTGCGTAGCTTCTCTATCTCGGCTTTCACCGCGGCCACTTTGGATGGATGGATGGGTCATTGCTTCTGGAGGACGGGTGCCACATCGGGCCATGTGTCGATGTGGTGTTCCACGATGGATGGATCTAAGCTGGGCATTTTAGTGTATGACCAGGCAAAGATGTCATGGAATTCTTGGAAGAGAGCGATGTAGGCATCGACCTCTTCCGGGGAGCAAGATGCCCCCAGCATGATTTCTTCAACAATCTCAGAGTTGGTTGAGATGTCAATTTTAATGGTTGGTGAAATGTTCACCATGTCCCCTTCTTCAAAGGCTTCGGGTGCTGGGATTGGGTTCTTGAACTAGTCAACCTTCCCATGGATGAAATATTTGGTCTCCACGGAAAACTAGTCGGACTGCAACACAAGCTCTTTCAGGAGGAAGAACGAGAAATGGTGCATGTCGTCCCATGGGTATTCCAGGGTGGTCAGAGCTTCAAGTATCTCCTCATTGTTGTTGAAGCAATGAAGAGACAGGTCTAATAGACCGTCGTTGGAGTTGGGGATGATCTGGTCGGGGAAACTAGACATCATGTAAATGGACATGGTGTCTAACGAAGGAGGTGGTGGGTGAACTTCTTCGATCAAAATGATCTCAGACTCAAGGGAATGGTGACGGAGGTCAGCAAGAGCCATTCAAAATTTGGGCAGGTCTTGGAAATGGTGGGAGTAATGTCCATACAAGCCGCAAATGGAGCAAGCATGGTTTGTCCTCAATGACTTGTTCTTGACTAGTGGCACAGTTGGGAGTTCAACCACTACAATGTTTTCATTCGTATCCATGGCATACAGATGCGCATGGATCACTGGGATTTCAAGGAAATAATGAGTTGGCTAGCCCTGTTGTTTGCAGATGGCACAAGGTGGGACTTGTCGTGGTTCTGCGGTGGCTTTGGTGTTCTTTCCCCTAGCCCTTTTGGGTTGGGGCGGTGCAAGTGTGGGTGCAGCGGTTGGCTTATGCGAACCGGGTGGGGGTGAGATTCAACAGCAATATGTTGCACCAGAGTTAACACAAACTGGGGCATTGTTGGTTGAGCTAGTGGATCAAGATACCACACCAGGATCCCCAACGTAAAGTTGGCTAGGCTTAAGGTGGCCATGACCAACTTGCTCATGACACCAGGTGGGGGAAAGAGCAAGGGAATTGTATGGACTAGAGATGATCCCACATAACTCCCAGCTAGTTGCATGTGGGGGTGAGGTTGTGGTTGTGGCTGCGCCTAATGCTACTACTGCGGGTGATGTTGTGGCTATGGAAGATGTTGCAATTGTGGTTGGGGCCGCGGCTGCAGTTGTTGTTTGGGTGCAATGGTGCTTGATGAGACCATGCACAAGTCTACAGTTTGCTTTTGTGTCAGTGGTGGTGACACCAATGGGAAAGGAGCCATCATGGTGGGATCAGTAAATAGCCCAGGGCCCACATTCAATGGTGGGGAGGCTGGTGTGTTTTCAACCACAGTGTTGGTTACAGGGATGACGTTAGCATGTGCGGTCACCCCTTGCGGCTCAATGGTGGTGATGGTAGGGATAACATTGGCAAGCACTGTTAACCCTTATGGATCATGGTAGGTGAGCTGGTCAGCTGTCACTATCTTCCCTTCATGGGGGAACATCATGAGGTGAAAGACAATTGATGTGATAGCTCGCATGACGTACATGTAACTCCTTTTGAGGAGGAGGTTGTAGTCTAGTTGAGTGTTAATGACTTCGATGTCAATCAGGACTGTCTTCCCAGCTAATGTGATGGGGACACGGGGGAGGATTCCTTGGGCTTTAGTGGGATGTCCATCATAATCCTGCAAAGTCATGGAAAACACTTATAGAATTAGTGATCCAAGCTTCTGCCAAACCAAGGTAGACATGATGGACGTGGATGCCCCCTCATCCACTATGCATCGGTGCACAACCAAGTTCTAGATGGACACCAAGATTTGGAAGGAGATAGTGGAGGGCATGCACAGCTCTCCATTCTCTGTTTCAAAGGTGATTAGCTTGGAGTCAGAGGGGTCTACTGCCCCTAGAGTGGCTAGTAAGGCTTTTCGCTGCATTGGGCATGATTTCAGTACCTCAAGAGCAGACATGGCGGTTGGTGTTTGGTCCAAATCATCCACAACGCTATAGCTGACTATAGCTCTAACTGTGGCATTATTGGCAATTCTGCATATGGGGGGCATGGAAATGGGGGTAGCTGGAGAGGTAGGTTGGTTTTCTTAAATGTGGATGTTGTTGATGAGTTGGTAGGTTTGGTAGTGGTACCATACTAATTTCATCTAGTTTGTAAGTTGACCTCTTCAACGGTCATGACTAATAGGTGGTGAACACCTGTTTCGGCCATAGGCGGTGCCCCCGGAGCGTTGGGATTGTCCTGGGGAGGGGAAGCAGTTGCCACCAATCCTTGGACTGGTAGTGGGTTTTGCAGCACCATAGGAGGAGGTCCTTGTGGTGCTTGGTTGGGTTGGGCTTGATTGGGAGTATTGGCGGCTTGTTGGGCCTCATTTTGAATGGCCTGCTTAGCGCGAGCCATGAGGGGACACTCAAATGTGTAATTCCCATAAACATCACACCGTGTACAAGGTTGGTTTGTGCGCAATGGTGCATTGCGTCTTAATGGATTTTTTCATGGGGGGTTCTGGGCTGGATGGTTAGCTGCAGCATTATTGGGATGGTTCGGTTGCTGACTGCCTCCCTGTGGTTGGTTATTTCCTTTGTTGCGGGGTCAGTTGTTTCTAGCTTTCCCTTGTTGATTGTTGGGGGAAGGATGGTTGGGATGGTTTTGTCTTGTGAACACTTGTCCCAACGGAGCATGTGGAGTGGGGGAGGGGGATTGAACTTGTTGCACTGGTGGTGCATAGTAAATTTGTGGGGGTGGTGGTGCCACAAATGTGGGCATTTGCCCCACATACTGTTGTGTTAGCCAAGCCATGGCCTGGGCCTGCTACGATGGCACAAGTTGTGCATAAGAGGTTATTGCTCCAGACTGGGACATCATTCTAGCATAGTCCGGAGCTTGGTTTTGGTAAGCAACATTAGCATTGTTGCTTGGTTGGGTTGTAATGATAGGTGGTGTCGGTTGAGGATGTGGTTGTTAGGAGACTGACCCTATGATGCCATCCGCTGCATGGGATGCCCTCGGTGCATCATGGTAGGAGGTACTCAGATGGGGAGCGTCTGGAATGACATTGTACAAGTATCCAGACTGGGCATAAATGAGATCAAATTGTTGGGTGTTTAGTATGGCCTCTTCTTCAGATTGGGGACGTTCATATGCGACATCCTTTGCGATGGGTGGGAGCAAAGTCTTAAGGAACCAATCCAAAAATATCCTATCGTCTAGTTGGATTTTGCATAAGCTACGGCATCACCGCCACTCATGGATATGGTCAGTTATGTGAGTGGTGGTGCTTTGGCGACAGGATAATAGGATCTCCACCCCTTTGTCATATCTGATAGGGAGTTGGAAATACTGTAGGAACATGAAGGCTAGGGAGTTGAAGTCAGGGTACTTGGCTTGTGGCAGCTCAATGTACCATTTAGCCGTAGCACCTGTAAGGGTGTGTTGGAATAGCCTCAACCTGATGGAGTCATCTACAATGCTATTGGATGAGCACCATAGATGGAATGTCATTATATGGTTTTGGGGACATTCCCCAGCTTTGCCTTCAAACTTTGGGATGTCTAATGGCAGCTTAGTTGGCATGGGTGGCCAGAAAGCTTGGTGGTGGATGGGGTCATTCGTTAATCTAGCCAAGTCAGGCAAGTTCAAATGAGACATGAAGGGTAGATTTGACCCCAAGTTGATGTGGGATGGGGCTGCAATGGGGGTGGGGTTTGCAGGTGCATAATGCATCTGCATGGCTGGGGGTGCTTGTGGTGGCACCATGGTGGATGGGCCAATTCCCCCAAGTGTTTTGGGTGGGATGGTATGGGTAGTGGGGTCATTTCCCCCATGTATGGCAGTAGGGGAAATGTGGGTGGTTGGTGCACTGCCCCCCTGTGTGGCAGGGGGGACAATGTGTGTGGAGGGGCCACTGCCCCCATGTGTTATCACTGATCCAGCTTGGCTGGTCACTATGGGTGGCAGCAATTGGCTGATGACGGTATACATGAATTTGCTTGGGCCACTTGTCAAGTTGTGGATGACAGGTTGTGATGTGGACATGGGTCCACTTGCTAAGGTTAGGCTGAAAAATGGATCCGATTTTGCACTAGCCATGGGGCTTAATGGTGCGGTGTGGAGGTCTGGTTCAGAATGATATGGGTCTGAATCAGAATCAGAGGCTATGTGGCCCTCTGATGGTGTGGGAGTTCACTGAGAGCGGCTTCGATGGTGTCGATCAAGTGTTCCAAATGGTGGTGGTTCGCCTCTTAGGCGTGAGGAAGATCGTGGAGGATCAATTCTGTTCTCTTTTGTGTATGAAACTGGTGGGTATGAGATTTGGACCCCAATTTCAATGGCTTCATATTGGCTAAAGGTGGTCTCTCAGCCACCAAGACTTCCAGAAGACAACGCTTGGCTTGTTCCTCACGGGTGCTTCTACTCAATCGAAAGGGGTTGTTTCCCATTTCGCTTGGCAATTCCTCTCAGCAGCCAACTACTTTGGGGTTCCTATGGTACTTCTCACAATGAGTTTCTGGGTAAATCCCAAGTACTTCCCACAGTTGAAGCAGCCAGGGACTTATGTCCTCAAAGACTGCAGAATTGATTGAACTTAGTGTAAATTTGGTAAATTTTAAGGCTTACTCAGCGTCATGAACTGAGTTGGGTTAATTAGTTGGTATGGTGTGTTGGTTTGCTTGTTTGTCTTGGTATTTGGTTTGCAATATGGTTTATGAATTCATGGTAGATTTCATATCATGGTTTTGCATGCAAAAATAAACAAAAAATTGTAAGCAAATATGGTGATTAACCCTGAATTGTTGGCCTAACTAAATTTCTACCTCTCAGTGATATTCTTCTTCAACCAAGAGAAGGTGTTGGGCTCTCAACACAATGGGACTAAGCCCATCCATAGATCCTCAGGTCACCTCCCAAGTGCTAGGTTGGTCAACAGGGAGGACGCTTAACACCATGAGAAGCCCTCCATCTCTACCCCCCCTACCTTCTAGGTCACCTGGTTTTAGTGGTTTGGGAAAAATACCATGGAGTTCCTAGATCTATACGAGCTTACCCTTCGTCGTATCCCAGAATACCTTGGAGGGTGATGACTGGGTAGAGGAGGAAGGGGGCAGCAAGATGGTTATTTTTAAGTTACTTTTAGTTATACTAGTTCATTTTATTAAGCCTTAATGATTGATTTAGCATATACACATTGTTCATGGATTGATTTGCAGAAAACAAAAAATGGAATTGAAAAAGATGTGCAATGGTGGACAGATGCATCTGGCCCGTACTGAAATTCCTTAGAAACTGAAAATTACTGTTAATTAAACTTAAATACAACTTATGTGTGACAGGTCACACATTTCTGACCAAATCCAGCGAGGGGGCTGTGAGATTTTTCTAGAAATGAGCGAGGGGGTTGCACAGAATGTGAAAACAGCCACTACCTGAGCTTCTGGGCTGAAGTCACACCTGTCTGAGGATTAAGTGCACGCTAGGTGCACCTATCTACCAGTTAAGAGTTCCCTAGTCTCACCTTTTCCCCCGATAAGAGCACCCTGCTCTGGAAAGGGGATTTTTGGTGATGCAGGGTCAAATCTGGCCAACAGTAACTGGTATTGGGGTCAGTCTGACTTGGCTCGGCCTAGTAGAGGATTTGGCACTGACTAAAATAGGAAATAAAGCAGATTTAAAATAGATTTAACAAGAAATTTTTTGAAAACTAGGGTAAAAATTTTAGAAACTTAAAACGAAATTTTTTTGGACCAGGGATCCTGTGGGATCGACCTAGTGGAGTCGCCAAAGCTGTAGTGAGAATTTCTCCTCACTATAGGGGTAGGAATGGCTCCCTTATTCCTATAGGGCACAAGGGTAGGTTCTTACTCTTGAAAAAATAGTAAAAAACGAAAGGGAAAATAACATGTAACAGTACAATAAACTAGACTAAGCTAGAGTAAGCAAACAGCTACAACAATAAACTAGATCTAAGAGCTAACAATAGAAAATAAGTGGAGAGATGAAGACCTTGTGAACCCCTCTGTAGAAAATGGTTTAGGGTTCCGCCTCCTTGAAACTTGAAAACAACCTAAGCTACTACAATGGAAAACCTACAAACAATGTCAATGAAAAACCTGCAAATAGAAATGAGGGTTAGAAAGCAAAACAAATAAACAACCATGAAAAGAAATTATACCTCACTTAGGTGGAAATGGGCCACCATGCCCTAGCTTATGGGAGCACCTCTCTCTTGGTTGGAAAGCAATGGCTTTATGGAATGGAAGTGGAGGAGAGGGAGAGTGGGCGGTTTGAGAGGCAAAGGTCTCAAAGCATCCATGGGTAGCATAACAATAGGCAAGTGAGGAGTCTTTTGAGAGTGACCCCCCACCCTTTTTTTATAGTTTTTCTAAGGGATTTTAGGTTTTTAGCCCCTTTTTGAGGGCTTTAGCTCCTAGGAGGCTATTTTGGGCTCTTTTTTGGGGTTTTTAGCCCTTTTCTTCATCCTTAGGCTTTTTTGGAGGTGTGGGGGTCAAATGGAAGGTCTTATGGAGTTAAATGAGTGTTGTGAGGTGGTGTCCTTGGGTGGTGTAGGCCATAGTGAGCTATGTGGGGGATTTTTGGGTTAACATTCATATACCATGTTAATGCTCTTTTCCTTAAGGCACCAGCGAACTGCACCATCTGTCTGTCTTCATTTGTGACTTGGTTTGCCTCCCATGTCAACTCAGAGATGAACCAATGACATCTAGGGTCCTCGTCACCCTCATATACAAGAATATGTGCTGACCCGTGACCCATGTCGGATTCCCTGTCGATGTCTTCTTCAGGAGGTGATGGTGGTGGGGGTGGTGGTGGGTGTAGTGGGATGTTTTGTTTATCTTTTTATGCAGAGCTGTTGTCGATAGAAATCTTGTTTTTGTCAGTTTTTTTATTTGTCATTTCTTCTCCAACAAGCAGTTGGTCAGGGTCGACTTCACCTATCGATGTCCAACTGCAATTGTTTGTCTGCATGTCCGATTTTTCTATATTCTCCAAAGTTGTATTTGGTAGGGGGGGTGCTCCTTCATGTGTCGGGTAAAGTAAGTGGATACTTTGATTGGAGGGGTACGCTTGAAGCATGACCCAATTTCCTTCTTCTAGTAGATAGATAAGTAGATGATTATCATTGTTTATGTCATCATCTAGTCGACTCCATATACCAAACTCACCAGCTCCTAATCTGAGGTCCTCTTCGACAATGGATTATATCCTAGTACTCAGATTCATTGGAGATAGAGGTCTTACCTCTTGGAGAACTTCTAATTGGAGATCTTCTGTCTGCTCTATCCACAAATATTCTTCCATAAGTGACGCTTCTTCTTCCACGCCTTCTTCTTGTCGGTCATGACCGGACTCTGGTGGATTTCTCTCTTGGTTTACCACCTTGGTATCCATTCCTCTTTACAGTGCTATAGCTCTTTCTCTTATTTCTTCCCTTCTTTGCAACCTCTTCTCTCTCTCTATTTTCTGTAAATCCGTCATACCTTTATGTGACATTGTCCTTTCGATTTCCTTTTTAGGTCGAATTTTCATTGCTGGTGATGGTATCTATTTTTAGTCGACTAGAATCCTCTCCACTTTACCCTCACATATGACCAGCTACCGCTCCATAGCCTACCCGTCGCTTTAGAAAGCTCAGATAGTTCTATTTACTGGCTTAGGAAATATTTCAACTCCCTTTCAGCAATGAATTTCTCCCACTTCTTTTGTTTCTCTTCCCAGTTAGTATTTTGTGGCGGTTCACGTAGTAATGGACAGGGTTCGACAATATGACCCACTCCATTTTCTATCAGGAAATTGAACAACAAGGTCAGTAAGGAACATAGGAATTGATCGATAAGGTCTATATAGAATTTATTTTGAATGGTTTCCACTGAATTTATTTCTTCTATAGCTTGTTCCTCGCAGAATTTGTCAGTGATCTTTTCAAACCTCTCTGATAGGTTTGTCCTTCCCCCTTGAATCAGTTTTTCTAGCAGCTATGGGTCTTTAGTCGCTTCTAGATTTTTCATCCAGAAGTTTTTTCGAGAGCTGGGGTACCGATTCTACAAACTTCTCTTGGGTTTCCATAAAGAACCTTTATTTTTCTTGAGCAGTCGTTAATCTATTTCTTTGTGTGTAATTCTGTAAGTAGTTTTCTATTTTACGCTCCCACCAATCCTTAATCTCTTGTTCTGATATCATCTGCTGGTATACATCTCATACATGTACTACTGGCAATGGAACCAATGTTGTAATCTCATAGATCACATAGGGTTACCAATAATACACATTAAAAGAATACAAATACAATAGAGATAAGAGACAAGAACATAGGTAGAATAACAGATTATATTATAGTGAAAGGGTCCATACAATACATAAAACTGAACCAAGTTCTTATCTGGCTCAACATCCTATTATATATGATTGACAAAATAGTTACAAATAACTACCTGTCGGTTCGGTTAACCGACACGACCCTATGTGGCCTACCTAATCTCTAATTTGTCAGCTTATCGACTTAGTCGGCTTATTGTTCTAGTCAGCTTATCGACTAGCTCCTCCAACAAGTCAGTATGAGCCATATTCAGACGTAGTTGGAAAACTTGACACTCTATTTGCAAGACATTAAGAAAGGAAAGGAACAATGTGAAGAGCTCTAGTGCACTCGATGTCGCATAGATGGACATACCAAGGATACTTGCCCAGATTTTTGAAACTACTTGTTGTCATGAGCACTAAACCCTTTGATTTGTGGCAGTGTACCATGGTGCCACATTTTTCAAGTATATGGACATCGACATGAGGAATTTGGATACATGCAGAAGATGTTGACAAAGCTAGAGAACCTATACAATTCATTTTGTCGATTTGTCGGGCATGAAGATAAGCACTATCGCACATACAACCTACTTCAGGAGAAAACATATGAATCATACTATGTGAAGGAATAAGTACAGTAACCTCAACCGTAGCCTCAAGTGGTGCAACCACCACCTCCACCACAGTATGTTCCACCACCGCAAATGGAGTTTATACTGCAAAAAACATTTTTTCCACATCTGTAGTATAACCAAATGTAGATTGTTATAGCGTATTTCACCACACTAGGTGGATCACACATTGTATGGCCTTCCCTTGTCCCGCTGCAGACTCATTAGCCCCTTTGGACCACTTTATATCGTTTGATGTTACCTTGATCATCCCTAAAACATTAGAATATTGATATACGCGGCTTTTTCCCCGATAACCGCGTACATACGCGGGTATTCCCTCGATAGTCGC
>LPNX010638656.1:90543-135474 GCA_001517045.1 Pseudotsuga menziesii
GGTTTCCCTGGATAAATATTTGTGTTCTTTTGTGTGGTTGTGCTTGTCTATCTTTCAATGATATTTTTCTTATATTTATGTTGTTATGATGCTAAATGTTATAAGATCTTATATAACCATTAAAAATTAACATGGTATCATAGCTGCCCTAAAATAAGTCTTTGTGCAACTGAAACAGTGCTATAGCTACAGCTATTCAAGATTAGGGTTTCATGCTTGAAAACCATAAAATACTAAAACTAGTCATTTTGGTACATTCTCTATATCTAGATATTGGAGAAGGATTAGGAGGAAAACATTTTACAAGACGAAGATAAATTCCTTATGTACCTTGTGTAAAGGTTTTAGCCTTATATTCACTATATTCTAGGAGATATGATTCCTCCAAATGAGGGTTCCATCCTCTCCCATGATTCAGCCTTAAACAGGTGACCTAGGGAGAATTGCTATCTCTCAAGATATGAAGGTCCAAATGAAATTTTACAAGATGTTCAAGATAGGGAACATACTTTAATTTCTTCCGTAAAAGTTTCAAATCCTGAAGGTGAAACAGTGACATGTGGAAGTCCGTACAAGTTCACTATGCTTAACAGTACCAAAATACGTCACCTTGGGAAAACTCGCATAAGTCCCAATTGGTGAAACAAATTCTACTCTAACCTATGGTGTTGGAAAGAAGACATAATAGGATAATTCAATTCAATTTTTATGACACAGAGGAGCGATATGTTTGTATATACCAGAGAAACAATATCAGGAAATTCTATAGAAGAAATTGAAGAAAACTAGGGCATCAGATATTTTGCAGTTTTAATCACAGTTTTGGGAAAATGAGTATGCTTCTCATCTCACCTTGAGGAGGTGCATATTTCTATCCATTCAGATATGAAAGATACCTAAGTTGAAAAATTAGGGTTTCTCTATCAAACCCTGGGTCCACTAGAAGCAACATTCCAGAGAATCTTTCAAGTAAGCATGCGATTGAAGCAATCTCATTGGTCAAAGAAGAAGTTGCAGATCCATAAGGAGATGACGACAAACAAACAAAGATAAGTATTTGAATTGTCTTTCATGTATATTTTGTGGATTATGCATGATATAATGTTTGCATTAAATTACAGTGTACTACTAATATGCATGTTATGGGTAAGTATCCCATGGTGCTATACAACACTCCATTGCTACTTATCTAGAATGAAACCTCTTTGCTGACATATTGCATTAAGTGCACAATCTGAATGATCTCATGGTAGATATGCAATGCATCTAGAAAGTTTCCATGAGATATGGATGAATGTTGTATTGGCTAAATAGTTGCATTATGCATAATAATTTGTCACTATTCATATGTCCTATGAAATGGTTCTAACCATGCAACTGGTGCATTTGACTTGTAGTAAAGGTCGTGTAAAACCACCTACAAGAAAAGGAGGATGAGACTTGTTCTAAAGAAAAAGTAATGGAAATTCAATATTCACTCCAATAAACATGAACCTGAAGCTCCTAGGATCAAGGACGTCATGATGAAAGAAATAGATTCAGAGAGCGGTAGATCCACTTCGAGGGATGAAGACCATCTTGGACATGAGAGATAATTCAAGTGAAGAAAAGTATGGCAGGAATTCCAAACCAAAGTAAGAGGCCTTAGACACACTCTTGTTTTGTGACACAGTTGGGTGACATCATTGATGCAAATCCCTCTAGTTATGGAAGAAGCTATGATCAAATAGTAACAGTTGATCATGGGGAATGATGTCTAAGATATGATTCCGAGAGCTGAAGGGAATTCTGTAGTATCTTCCATATGTATCTACAAGAACAAGTATGCAAATCAAGGTTCATGGTTTGTATCAGAAATAATAGAATATGGCATGAAAAACTCTATTGAACAGACACACTTCTCCAGTAGAAGTATATATCGAGAAAAGAACCACCTGTAAATAATAGGATTTGTATGAGCTTAGAAGGAACCCATAGAAAACCACATCCAGGAGATTGAAATATCACCTATAGTGGTGAATATCTTAACCTTTGCTATAAGGTTGAATATGGAAACCTATAGAATATAACAAGCTCAGAGATGGGTGCAAGAGGAAATTTTTGACAAAGTTCAAGATAAAGGGATCTTGGTATCTAGTAACTTGAGATAGATACATAGTAGCAGAGGATGCTACATGTCACTCTATTGCAGAATGTTTTGATACATATAGTACAAAATGTAGGGGGGGTGATGCTCCACTTCAAGGGGAGTGACTGCAGAGGATCTTTGAGTTCGGCATGGTACGACAGGATGGACAAATTCCAGATGGACCAAGACTTTACCTAGAGTAAAGTGGGTTCAAAACTTCAAGGTTGAATGCAAAATACTGGGATATGTCAATGACCTAACAAAATGAACTCATGGTAGAAGCAATAACGGAAGAATACCAGAATGATGTTTGGGATATAGTACCCAAACCAGAAAGCAAGAGTGTGGTATCTTTCAAGTGGATCTACAAGATAAGAAATGTTGCTGATGGAAGGTAATATTTGTGGCTAAAGGATTCTCTCATAAAGAGAATTTATTATGAAGATAAATTTGCTCTAGGATCAAGGTACACTTCCATCAGAACTATCATGGCACTTGCATCCATGATGAAGTGGGATTTACACTATATGGATGTAAAGACAACCTTCCTTGATGGTATGGTTGAGGAAGAGGTTTACATCGAACAACCACAAGGATTTGAAGTTGAAAACAGAGCGACTCATGTATGCAAGTTCAAAAAGGCTCTGTATGAACTAAAGCAAGCTCCTAGAGCTTGGTATGGAAGAATAGAAAGATTACTGGCAAGCATGGACTTTACCAAGAGTAAAGTTGATCCTAACCTTTACCTTAAGGTTATGGATGATCTATTTCTGACTGGAAATGAGAAATAGATCACAAATTGCAAGAAGAATCTAGCTAAAGAATTCAAGATGAAAGATATTGGATTGATGCATTATTTCCTAGGGCTAGAAGTGTGAGCTCATAAGGAATATTTCTGAACCAAGGAAAGTATCCTATGGAAATATTAAGAAGATTTGATATGTTGGATTGTAAATCCATGGCCACACCCATGGATACCAACATGAAGTTGTTGTTTGTTGAGACATCAAAGTTAGTGGATATGACTAAGTACAGACATATTATTAGGTCATTAATATATCTGACGAATACAAGACCAAATATATGCTTTGTTGTGAACACCTTGAGTCAGTATCTAGTTAAACCTAGATGTGTTCACCTGATAGTTGCAAAGCATGTGATAAGGAACCTTAAGGGTACAACAAACTTGGGACTTTACTATGGTAGAGATCATGACTACAGATTATATGGATATACGGATTCATCTTGGGCAGGAAGTGCCACATATAGGGAGAACACCACAGATGGGTGTTTGGTCTGGGATCCACCATGATCTCATGGTTTAGTAAGAAATAATCCAGTGTTTGTCTCAGTGCAGATGAAGTAGAGTACATTGCATCTTGCTCCGCTAGTTGGGAAGCCATATGGATTCAGAAAACTGATGTTAGGACTATTTGACATGAATTTGGATGCCACAGGGATTCTTTGTGACAACCAGGGTTACATAAAGATGACAGAAAATCCTATGGGATATGGTATTAAAGAGAGATATAAAACTCCAGTATGTGAGTATCAATAAGCAAGTTGCTGATGTGGGGACCAAGCTTCTGTGACAAGCTTGGTGTAGTTTGAAAAGACTTTCCTTGCAAGGAGGAACAATGATATGGACCCTTCTTGGAAAGGACAAAAAGGTTGAAGATATAGACTCTCTTCAAAAAAGGAAGAACAAGTCAAAGATATGGGCTCTCTTCAAAAAAGGAAGAATAAGTCGAAGCTATAGAACTTCTTCGGAAAGGAGGAAAAATTCGAAGATATGGACTATCCTCCGAAAGGAAGAATGGGTCAAAGACATGAACCCTCCTCAGACAAAGGGGAAGTGGCTTGATAATATGGATCCTCCCTAAAAGTGGGGAGTGGTGATGAAGACTGACATCAATGATGGGATGACAGTGATGCTCCAGCATGAAAGTGGCTAAGTGCGTCTGAAGATTCTAACAAGGTCCAACATTTACTTGTGAACAATAGTATCCTCTCTTGAGGATGGTAGGTATAACACTCTAATCATGAGAGTGGTCCTTACTAGCTATGGCCCTGTAGATATTACTTTCGCATGGAGAATACCCACATTTACTTATGGATGATTGTATCCACTCTTGAGGATGGCAGGTATAAAACTCTGTTCATGAGAGTGGTCCTTACTAGCTAAGGATGGCCCTACAGATATCATTGTCGCATGGAGATTACCCACATTTACTTGCGAAAGATAGTATCATCTTTTGAGGATGGCATGTATAACACTCTATTCATGAGAGTGGTACTTACTAGCTAATGATGACCCTGTAGATGTTACTCTCATAGAGAGTACCCACATTCAGTTGTGTACATTGTAGAATAACACTCACTCAGGATTGGTCATAATGTTAGTGGCATGGATGCTCTACGATGAGTCCTCATGGACGATAGGAGTGAAAAAATTTATGCAGCCAAGATCTTCTCTACAGACGATACTCTTGTATGGAGAGTATGCCTGCATTCATATGTAAATACCATAGAATAACACTCACTTGGGAGTGGTCCTAACCTATGTGGTATGGATTCTTTATGATGAGTCCTCACGGACGTCGTAGTATAACACTCACTTGGGAGTGGTCCTAACCTATGTGGTGTGGATCTTTTATGATGGGATGACATTGTGTATGTGGTCGAGATATGCTCTATAGACAATACTCTTGCTTGGAAAATGATGCCTACTCATAAGTGTATATACCGTAGTATAGAACTCACTTGGGAGTGGTCATAACCTATGTGGTATGGATGGTCTACGATGAGTCCTCACGGACGATGTGTCTAAAACTGCATGCGGTGGAGATCTACATTTAGTTGTAAACAATTCAGCCAATCAATTTCATGGATCATGCTAATGGAGGATTACATCATCCTTGGACTTATGTCCTAAAGTGATCAAGATTGATCATCCCACAAATAGATCATGTGTACTGCAGGTAGTATGGCAGCAAAGGATCAAGTAGATCGAAGTACAATAGTGAAGGGTCAAGTAGATCGAAGTGCAGATGTAAAATATCAAGAAGGATCGAAGTGTTGTTGCAAAGTATCAAAAGATAGAAGTGTTGCTGCAAAAGGATCAAAAGGATTGAAGTGTTGCTACAAGGGATCGAGAATATTAGAAGGCTATTGCAAGAGATCAAAGTACTGCTGCAAAGGATCGAGAAAGATCAAAGTGTTGCTGCAAAGGATTGAGAAGATCAAAGTGTTGCTGTAAAGGATAGAGAATATCAAAGTGTTGCTGCAAAGGATCAAAGTACTGTAAAGGATCAGAAGATCGAAGTGTTGCAGCAAAGGATTAGAAGATCAAAGTGTTGCAGCAAAGGATTAGAAGATCGAAGTGTTGCAACAAAGGATCAGAAGATTGAAGTGTTGCTGCAAAGGATTAGAAGATCAAAGTACTACTAAAAAGGATCAAAATATCAAAGTGCTGCTAAGAAGGATCGAAAGATTGAAGCGTTGCTGCAAAAGGATCAAGTGATCATGTGATACAAAAGATGAAGAGTAACTATTCCAGTTATTGATTGTGAAAACTTCTTGTGACGTACAGATGTATATCCTCGATGATGTTGCAGATATTGTCTCTATGTTCTCCTATAGTCTATGATGATGTTGTCAGTAGAATAACCTTCTTGTTAAGGGGGAATGTTGAATATTGTAACTTAAAAGGATATTCTAAATGTATTTTACTAATGTAACCCAAGGGAGATGTTATTATTCCTCTGGCGGGGTGTTACTACTATATTTGGTCATCATAGAGTAATAAGGTAAAGCCTCCGTTATAAGTTGGGGAAATAGTACCCTAATGAATATCATATAATATTATATTGAGTCTTATTAAGTGAAGTCGGCCCACATAGTTAAGTGGGGCTGACTTGTTAGGTTAAATGTCAAGTGACGAAAAGAGTATACATAGAGGAGATGTGTTCCTCATTTGAACACACACTCACTGGTGCATAGCGCATAGGAGAGAGATAAAGATATATCTATTGGAGGGAGGTGCACCTATTTGGGGTGTTGTCTTTTAATTTTATACATCTTATACAGAGGAATTTTTGCTAGGTTTTCTTCCCCATGAGGGTTACTCGGGATAAATCTTTGTGTTCTTTTGTGTGGTTTTTCTTGTCTATATTTCAGTGATCTTTTTCTTATAGTTATGTTGTTATGATGATAAATGTTATAAGATATGATATAACCATTAAAACTTAACAAGCTACAGGACAACACACAGGGTCAAATCAACAATAAATGAAGACAGTTAAAAGCAGTTAACCGATGACGCTCATTGAAGCAACATGCATTTATTGTCAATCCAACCATTGGATGGACAGAATTGTCGGTGGATTCAAGTCATTAATGATGGATTTGGTCATGATTATTGGTATGATTCGGTCATAATAATTGGCATGATTCATTCATGATGGTCACTGGATCGACGTGATGCTATAAGAAGGGGCTTGACACGGGTTGAAAACACCATTGTGCAGAGTTGAATTGAGTTGTAGAGTTGTAGAGTTTGAGCTAAATTGCAAAGTTGCAAAGCGAATTGTCGAGTTAATATGAGTGAATTGTGTTAGTTTCCAATTCTAGAGAGGGTGTGTGACTATTAAGCCTTGCGGGGTATTTCTGCGGCTATTATAGCTGATTTTACCACTCCAGGTGAATCACACTTTGTATGGCCTTCCCCTGTCCCTCTGCAGACTCCTTAGACCCCATGGACCATTTTTTGTCCTTTGATGTTTCCTGGACCATCCCTAAAAACATGTGAAAAATGATACACGTGACTTTTAAATCCTTAATCACGCATATACGCGGGTTTGACCCCTAAAACCACGTACATCAGGATGTGTACAAAATCCAAATCCTTTTAGAGTTTTCCTTGACATGGATCCAACTCACTTGACTCCTATCCTTCCCTATGCCTTGAGATTGCTCGGATTCGACCTTTCATTACCCCTTTGAAAAGCTATATAAGTAACTCTATGGTACATTGAAGGAATATGAGAGAATTGAGAGCAAAGAAACTATAGTCCATTTTTGCCAGAACTTATGCTTGAGTCTGCATCCCTTTATCCCTTGGAGCACTTTTGTGTTCTTCCCAAGCTTGCTTGTGAGCTTGCTATCAAGAGATGGAGGATTAAGGTGGGGGATTCAGTTTCTTCGATTCGAAGATGTGCCAACAGAGGTTGTATCTATTGTAATCTTTGATTTATATTAATAGAAATATCTTTTCCTATCCAATAATGTGTGTTTGAATGAATATTTTATCCATGGGATGTTTTCAAATGCTTATACATTGTTGATTATATATGCTAGAATAGATCTAACACCATGATATATAGTATGCTTGTATTTTTTACTTGTTGTCAAGGAAGTAATTTATCAATTCAAGCTGGAGTTGGAAAGCTCAACGGGGATCTACTTCAACCGTCTGGAATAAGGTATGAGATCTGATCCTTTAGTGTTAGATATTTAATTTCTATTGCATATTGGAAAGGATTGATTTCTAGAGTCAAGCTGTCTGTTGTGGTACCCCAAGCCATAGGAATTTCTCTCCATAACATAATTGGTGACTCTACTAGGGAGTTCCTAGTAGTCATCCTTTGGGGGTTTTCTATTGGCATTCAATGACTTTGAATTGCTCTTTCTCTCTTGTTTCTGTGTCGGGTCTAGGGGCATGTTTTCCTGGTAGTGTCTGATTGGTGTGAAGTTTGTCTCAGCTTGTCTGTTTTCCTTGATTTTTATGCACCTTTCTTCCTGTATGCGAGTTTTTAACTCACAGTCGTGTATACATGCAGGTTTCTCTTTGATTTTCGAGTATACACGCGGGTTTACTGCGAACATTTGCATATGCCCTTAGTTTTTCCTTTTAGTGGAAGTTAAATGGTTGTTGGGTGAAGTTTGATGATTGCTGAGTCTCCTTTGACACTGCCTGAGTTTGTTTTTACCTCTGTTTCTGACCAAAGACGTTTTTTTAGGCTAATTTTTTTTAAGAAGGTTCTTGTCATGGCATTTTTTATTTTTTGTTTGGGATTAGTGCATTAGATTTATTTTACCTTAGTGATTTGCTGGAGTACTGTTTGAGTGTGCTTGCAGAGTCTGGGGGTTGTAGAATCATTCTTTTGCTTTTTGTATCTCATTTTATTTCAAAAAATCCAAAAATATTTGTGTATCATCATGCATTGCATTTTGCATTTTGCATCGTACTTGCACTAGATTTGCTTTGGAGTATTAGTTAGAATTTCATATAGGAAAGATTGCATTCATCATTTGAAGAAAAATTGTGCATTTCACGTAGTAGCATACCCTATTTTCATGGGCACAATGCATTTGCATTGATTGTTAGGTGTGCATTTTACTTCATGTTGTGTCATAACACCATTAGTTGCATGGCCATATCCCTCTTTTGAGTAATAAAGCCAATTAAAATCAACGCTTAAGTAAAATGAACTACACTCTTTTCTTTTATAGGGTGCACCAACAAGATTAGTTTTTAGGGTCTTGGAATAGTTCATTGTGAGTAAATTCTCCAAGACCACTAAACAACAACATGTATGTGTCTGTCCAGGTGAGTGTGTGAAATCCTTGGTATAACCAGTGTTTCTCAGGATCCTCCTCTCAAAAGGAAGTTAAGCACGAGGCAGTGTGAGATGTTATTGATTAGGATGACCCCTAGTCATAATTGAGTAGCACCGGAGATATTTCTAGGATTGTATTCGTATCTGGGGGCTCTTTCGAGAGTTTCGGGCTTTGCTACCCTGCCCATACGGTCAATCCTGCCTGCGACTATCCACTTGAGCATTGATTATATTGAGGTGACCTTAGTGACCTTACCTAGGATATAGAGGGGGTACTTTGCAGGGGTTATTCTGTGGGTATCCCGGCTAGGTTGGGGTCGGACAGCATAGTCGCTTTACACGTTGAAGCTGAGGGGCACAATAATTTGTTACGTACCTCCGCTTGTTGTGTATGGGAGTCTCAAGCCTCTCCTAGGCGAGACATACCTGCTTCATTCAGGAGCACACTTATCTTGTCCTTGATTGCTTGCATTTGGATTTAGATTTTATTGGTGATTGCTCTATGCACGATAGCTTGCCTAGGGTTTGCGTAAATAGAGAGTATTTTATATTTTTTGAGTCATTGTGGATTCGAGTGTGGCTCCTCGCCATTCTTGTCTTTAAGCAGTAATTATGCCTTCTACATCTCCTCTTCCTTTGGGAGAGAGACCTATAAATTCCAAGTGGACTACTTCGCACATTGATTCACACACCATGGGAGACCATATAGAAGGTATTCCTGAACCACCTTCTCCCATTCAAGTGGAAGATGGGGAGTTTAATCCTATCTATGATCCTTCACCCAACTTGGCTGAGTTAGGTCCTGTGATTTCTGAGATAGGAACCTTTCATGATAGACCTACTCACTCTAGAGTTGATTCCCCATTGACGCATTACCAGTATGGAATGCTGGAGGATGTTGAGACTCATTTTGAACCCACGAGCACTAGTTATGGTAGTTATGGTATGTCTGGTTTTCCTACACATGATTTGGAATTTCATGTCAAATCTGTGTTTGAGCCTAACACTATGCCTGAGGGCACTCTCATTCCTTACCATGTGGAGAGGTTTGGGAGCACTAGTCACATTGCACCTTTCATCCCGGTGGTGGAAGTTCAATCACATATTCTTCCTAGGTCTAGGGTTAGTGATCCTATTAGGATACCAGATCCGAGACAAGTGACTATAGGGAATAGTACGTACATAATTACACAAATCCCTCCGTCCTTTATCCCTAGTTCTTCAAATTTTCACCCTCCACCTTATTCACGTGGTCCTTTGGGCCGAAACGTTGCTACGAGTTATGTCCGTACTGCGATTACTAGACTGGATATGTCTCAACTTCATGTACCACCTGTTGTTTCAGGAGGTCATGCTGATACTTCTAAAAGTCACATTCCTACTTCCGAAATGTATATTCCTACTTCCAAAGCGTATGTTCCTACTTACGGAGTGTCTCATGGGACATCTCATGCGATGACTTATGGACCCTATTATGGGACGCAGTATGGACAAGGTTCTTCTATGGGGGTGGGTATCAACAACCTGCTTACTCTCCAAATTACAGCTTCGTAGCTCCTAATAGTCAAGGTCCACCACACTATGGTGCTTCCATGCCACCCTATATGGGTCAAATGGGAAGAGGGCACTATGGCCAAGGCCATGGTGGTAATCAAACCTATGTGAATCAGACCTATTAGGGAGTGGTCCATTGACCTCATCATCCTAGGCTCCCTTTCCTCACAATGCTGAATCTTCCCGACTTGTCGAGGTTGACGAATAATCCTATAGCTCATGACTCGGCTTGGCCAGCTATCCCTACTAAGCTTCCCTCGGACATACCTAAGTTCGAGGGAAAACCGAGAGAGGATCTGAGCGAACATGTTACTACCTTTCACCTATGGTGCTCTTCAAATTCCTTACACCAGGACTCCATCTGTTTAAGGCTATTTCAACGCACCCTTACAGGGCCTGCCACGAAATGGTATATAGATCTACCTAGGGGGGCATTCGCTTTGTTCGACGACCTAGCAATGAATTTTCTTAACCACTTCCAGCTACCAGTGCATTATGATGTTGGTACTAAACTCTCGTCGAAATTTCAGCAGGATAAAGCCACACATATCTCAGATCATATTCAAGAGTGGCGTAGACGAAAGAGGTTAATTAAAGCCTTTATACTACCGGAGTTCCTCCTCGAATGGTTCCTTAAGTCATTATTGTCGTATATAGCAAAGGATGTTTCTACATCCGGAGTGCAGAATGAGGAACAAGCGATTTTTAGGGCATAGGAACTGGACTTGACTTAAGCTCAGTTCAGTTTGTTGCATGAGATTATTCCCAATGCTCTGCGTTCTAGTTTTGACCCCAAAGTCAAACCTGGGCCACATGCAAATGGCATTCTTGGTTGTGCAAGTTAGAAACCCGTGGATTCGGTTACAAAACAAATGAGTCAATTTTCAATCAACCAATCTGCTTCGGGACAAGCTTCGGCTTTGTCTCAACCTGCCCAAACGGCGAGCTTACTTTCAGTGCAATCGTCGAACCAGAAGGGTAACCAGCATCCTAGACGGAATAGAAAAAAGGGTAAGAATAATCATAAGGGTGGGAATAATAATGAGAATGCTAATAATAATGACAAGAACAGCCGTAATGCTGGGGGGGACAAGCAAGCTAAACGTAAGGTTAAGTTACCTTGCAATTTATGTAAGGACGATCACCTCACTTACTTGTTCCCTCGTATCGATGAAGCCTCGAGATTCTTGACATAGGGCCCAGCTGTGCTAACTAACCCTTTACCTCACAATAAAAATATGAACTCGAGGTCCCATGATCAGTCTATTGGTGATCAAGATCCCTCGGAGGGTAGTGGTCGTGGTTGCATTAACATGGTCTGTGCTACGAAAGTTGTGACCCATGCGAAAGATTATGGTTCGTCACAACCCAGCCCAGGAAAAGAACCTGATCCACCAGGGTCCCCTTTGCGTATTGAGAAACCTATGGATAAACCTAAAGCTACACCTCACATTCCTAAGGGAGTCCTTAAGTGTTATGGGCACAATCCTAATGCCCGAGCTACCCAGAACTATTCAGTTGTCAAGCATTTGGGCCACACTCCTTGTGCGATGTCTACATTGGAAGTGATTTAGAGTTGTCCTTCACAAAGGAAGGTGTTTCTTTCTGCCCTTGGTGTGAATGATGATGATTCTTCCTCCGTGATTAAATTTGAAACCGTAGGACTTCAGCCTCACATACCTTACTATGTGTTTCTTTTGATTCACGTAGAATGTCTTAATATGATCGTCAAGCACACTGTGATTGATGAATGCACTACCGCTTCTATGATGTCTTTATCATGTTGGAAGGTTTTAGGTTCCCCTAAGCTGTCTAAATCAGTGACCATGTTAACTGTGTTCAATGGGAGATCGTTTAGACTACACGACATCCTTCCTTCCCTTAAAGTCCGTTTGGGAGGGAAGACTGTTGTGTTAGGATTATAACGAGCAATACAATATAATAATGAGTGATAAATAAACATTATCAAGCAACATTATAAGATAGACACACAATATACCTTGGAAACCCCATGCGGGGAAAACTAGCACCAATGAAGATCTTCATTACATGGCAAAAACCGGCCATCCGGGCCAAGCGAGCTAGTCACCGCTCACCTCCAGGCCATGTTTACAATGGAGCCTCCTCAAGCCTTATAAAGGCTTAATCACATGCAATACCATGGGACAATACCATGTGCTACAACAAACCATGTGCCCAAACCATGTGCTAGACCTAACCACCTTTGACTCAATCCCGAGTCAAGGTTCACACATGCAATACCATGGGACAATACCATGGGATACAACAAACCATGTGCCCAAACCATGTGCTAGACCTAACCACCTTTGACTCAATCCAAAGTCAAGGTTAACCCTAACATTCCCCCCTTTAAACTTGACTTGGAGTAATCACCAACTCCCCTCAAGTATTTACCGAGGAATCTTACATACACCCCCCTATCACCTAGGTCTATCTCCTGACTTTACCAGTGAGTTACCAGGGGTATGCATGCCTTACCAGGTCTTACAGCCATATGCCCATTTACATGCAAAATGGTCCATTACATTTTTTTTTTCATGTGTCTTCATGGTGACTTCGCCATCACCATCTGTTGCTTCATCCTCTCGCTTTATTGCTCGTCTACTTGTCATGCTCCTTTTCTACCTGCATCCAAACTCTATCATTGATGTCCATATAAAGAAAAATCCATCTACCAGATTACATGGGTCATCGGCCGCTATAACCGCCAGTTCTCTAGGAATTCTCTTCACATACATGGCTTCATCAATATTGGTCCCAAAACTGAGATTAAACCATCTCACATTTCTCCCGCAATCGAAGACTCAACCTCTCCGATCCACATCAAGCTAGGCTACGAGTACACCTGCCACCCTCGTACCTACCTAGTGGTTCATTCAACACTTGATGCAACATCCCTTCTCTGCGTATAAGAGGGATACCTTGTGCTTTTAGCATTCAAAAAAATCCAAACTTGCCTACAGCTAAGTTTCACATGGACCAAAAAAAAAATTACTGCTAGGGTGTCGAGTACCACTAAACATGCACCCCACAATTTGATTATGCACATAGAAACACCAACGAGCATAACCAAGCCAAACCATGGCTCCGATACCAGTTTTTAGGATTATAACGAGCAATACAATATAATAATGAGCGAGAAATAAACATTATCAAGCAACATTACAAGATAGACACACAATATACCCTGGAAACCCCATGCGAGGAAAACCAACACCAATGAAGATCTTCATTACATGGCCAAAACCGGCCATCCGGGCCAAGTGAGCTAGTCACCGCTCACCTCTAGGCCATGTTTACAATGGAGCCTCCTCAAGCCTTATAAAGGCTTAATCACATGCAATACCATGGGACAATACCATGGGATACAACAAACCATGTGCCCAAACCATGTGCTAGACCTAACCACCTTTGACTCAATCCCGAGTCAAGGTTAACACATGCAATACCATGGGACAATACCATGGGCTACAATAAACCATGTGCCCAAACCATGTGCTAGACCTAACCACCTTTGACTCAATCCCAAGTCAAGGTTAACCCTAACACATTGCGATAGAGGTCAAGCTGGTTGATGCGCCTCTTGACTACAATCTCTTGCTGGGTAGGAATTGGATGTACAGTATGCAAGCCGTGGCTTCTTCCCTATTTCATGTTGTATGCTTTCCATTTAACGGGAAGATAGTCATGATTGATCAAACAACATTCAAGAATCCATCTATTACCTCATCTTCAGGAAATTCAATCCCGATCATTGAACACTCTCAGCCGGCAACTGGGAGTGTGGGTGTAAGCATGTATCCATCCCTCATGGGAAGCTTTAGTTGTCCTACACCAATCCTTATGATAGGGTCTAGTTCCAGTGAGGCTTCGACATCTATAAGATCAGTGTCTTTTCACACGAGTCATATGGAAGATCCTTGGATTCTTCCTACACTGAGTACTCCGAATGAGCCCATCATGACATACGTGTCGTTTCCTACAACTATGATCGCTTATCAAGCTAATCTCAAGTGTGTTGCAGAGCCTAGTCCTTCCTCTTCACGGGCGGAGGAGGAGGACCCTTATGTGCTACCGGCATGGGCAGTGTAGTCTTATCACGTGCATGACTACCTTGATATGGTGTTCCCTTCAAATGAAGCGATTATTGAGGATATGTCGAGAGTTGAGCCACCATGGGAGGAACTCCATCATAGATCTTACTTTCTTTCCGAGCTAGACCGCTTGGAGTGTGAGGACTTTAGGGTGGTTCTTAGTGAGAGAGTTGGTAGTCCTATGGTTCCATTAAGCTCTCCTAGTCCAATGGCTAATGGAAACATGGCAAACATATCTTCAACAATTCCTATCAATATCTCTCGCGATCCTGGCAGGATAGAGAATGTCTATATTGGGGAAAAATGTTCCCATGCTGAGATTCAAGAATACACTGAGATATTTAAGGAATTCCGTGATATCTTTGCTTGGTTTTATGATGAAATGCCAGGTATCGACCCTCGTATTGTTGAGCATGAGATTAATACTTATCCCAACGCTAATCTTGTTCGACAACGTTTGCATTCGGTGAATCCTAGGAAAGCACCTGCGATTAAGGAAAATATAGAGAAACTATTGAAAGACAGTTTTATCTATTCGGTTCCCTTGACAGAGTGGGTTTCAAACCCCGTTCTAGTGGATAAGAAGCAGGGAGTGATCCGCATATGTACTGATTTCCGTGATTTGAATCGTGCCTGTCCTAAGGACAATTTCCCCACACCATTTATTGATCATATTTTGGATGAGTGTGCGGGTAGCGAGGTTTTTTCCTTTATGGATGGCTTTTCTGGATATAATTAGATACAAATTAAACCTGAGGACCAACATAATACTGCATTTATTTGTCCTTGGGGAACTTTTTCATATCGAAAAATGCCTTTCGACCTTAAAAACACCAGAGCTACATTTTAGCGGGCAATGACCTTGATCTTCCACGAGCTCAAGTCCATTATTGAAGTATTTTTGGATGACCTTGCTGCTCATTCTTGTATGAGAATGTGTCATCCCTATCACTTGAGATTGGTATTCGAAAGATGTCGGCATTATTTGGTTAGTTTAAATCCTCATAAGTGCATCTTTTGTGTGAAGTCGGGTCGTTTGTTAGGATTCATCGTTTCTAAAGAGGGTATAAGAGTCGACCCTTTGAAGGTTGAGGCAATACTTCAGTTGTCTCCCCTGAATAATATTCATCATCTTCAATGTTTGAAAGGCATGGAAAACTTCTTATGAATATTTGTTGTCAACTTTGCCAATTTGACTAGAGGCTTCATGCATCTATTGAAGAAGGACACCACCTTTTGTTGGGATGAGCGGTCCCAGGAGTCTTTTGATGCACTCAAGCGAGCCCTAGCATCAGCCCCAGTGATTAGTCCCCCAGACTATAGCCATGATTTTATACTTTATGTGGCTGCATCCAGGGAGACGATTGGTATGGTTTTGGTTCAAGAGGATGAGGAGCTCCAAGAGCATGTCATATACTATCTGAGCCGAAACCTTATTGATGCAGAGATTCATTATTCTTATGTCGAGAAGCTTGCTTTAGCTACCGTACATGTGGTTCAGCAGTTGAGACATTATATTCTCCTTCACCAGACCTTGGTTGGAGCCCATGTCAATCTGTTTCAGTTCGTCCTCACTCGAAGGATGATTGGGGGAAAATATAGTAAATGGATTGTCATTCTGCAAGAATTCGATCTCGAATTTGTTTCGGAAAAATCGAAGAAGCCTTTAATTTTTGCAGAGCTTATATCGGATTTCCCAAGTGAGGCCAAGGAGTTGGTTTGTGAAGATACATTTGTCGATGAACACATCTTCTTGATCTCAACTTTAGACCCATGGTATGGGGATATCATAATATATTTACAAACATTGAAGGTCCGTACTCACCTATGACAGGATGAACGATGACGATTGTGTCACGTCTCTAAGAACTACCTCATAGTGGATAATACTTTGTACTGTCATGGGGTAGATTCCATTTTACGACGTTGTTTAACTCATGAGGAAGCTGAGGTAGTGTTGAATGATTTCCACAGAGGGGCATGTGGTGGTCATTTATCTGGGATTTCTACAGCTCAAAAGATCTTAAGAGTGGGTTATTTCTGGCCATCAATCTTTAAAGATTGTGTAGATGCGGTCAAGAGGTGCAACCCTTGCCAAGTGTTTGCACATAATATGCACTCGAAACCTACCCTGTTACATCCTATTATCACTGTCAGTCCTTTCACTAAGTGGGGGATTAATTTTATGGATTGCAACCCAGCTTCAGTTGGGGGGCATCATCACATCATAGTGGCTATTGATTACTTCACAAAATGGGCTGAGGCTATTCCTACAGTTAAATCCGATAGTGAGACAGCCGCCCACTTCATATTCAACCATATTATTACTTGGTTTGGAATTCCGAATGAGCTTGTCACTGACCATGGCTCGCACTTTCAGAATCGTATGATGGAAGAGTTGGCATCAAAGTTAGGGTACAAGCAAGAGCATTCCTCCTCTTACTACCCTCAAGCGAATGGACAGGTAGAAGCAATGAATAAATCACTCAAATCCATTCTCCAACGAACCATCGCACAATGCAAGAATAATTGGCACATCATGTTGTATCCTGCTTTGTGGGCATATAGAACCACTGTTAAGACTGCCACAGGTTTTTCTCCATATTAACTTGTACATGGAGTGGAGTCGATATTTCCAATTGAATGCGAGATTCCTTCTTTGAAGCTGGCTATAGAACTCTTACCAGACACTTCACCATTAGAGGAGCATTTGGTCCACCTTGAGCAACTTGATGAGCAGCGTCGGGATGCCTTGGTGGTTCTAGAAGTCAATAAACATTGCATAAAGGTCCAGTACGATAAGTCTGTCTGTCCAAGGAGGTTTAGTGAGGGAGACTTCGTCCTTTTGTGGGATCAACTGAAAGAACCCTTGGGGGCAGGAAAATTCAATCCCATGTGGAGGGGTCCTTACGTGGTCAAATGTGTGTTAGAGAAGGGTGCTTATGAGTTAGTGGATTATGAAGGAATGGCCTTGGTGAAGCCTAAAAATGGGGTCTATCTCAAGAATTACTATGCATGATTTTCATCCAAGGCTAGTTATTGTATATTATTGTATAGTTTTGCATAGTTAGGTCTTTTTCTTCTAGTGATCGGGTTTGTGATTAGCTTCCATTTCTTTTGGCAGATGTCAATGGAATCTTCCACCTACATAGGATTCATGGATGGTGCGAGCCGTCACACTCAACACTCAGCCTCTGCTGCTTGGGTGATTTATACTCCTATGGGTCAGGTACTGTCTTTAGGAGGCATATGTTTGCGGCCATCTTCCAACAATGTTGCTGAATACAGTGTCGTTATTGAGCTTCTACGGGATTCCATTTCACATGGCGTTCTCTCTCTTGAGGTATGTCTTGATTCAGAGTTAGTATTGTAACAGCTTAATGGTTTGTACCATGTTAGAGATCCGACGTTATTAAGAAGATTCTTATGTGTGAGATTATTATAATGACAATTTGACAATATAACATACATACACATTCCAAGAATTAATAATCAAGCTGCTGACTCATATGCTAACTACGTGTTAGATTGGCATTTGTTTCATACACAATAAATTCATCACAAACACAATTTTTACACATGTAAATAAATAAACCGATCACCATAAAAAAAATTATATAACATCCAAAATGTGGTAATACATAGTGTCATGATACAAAAATGGGGCTCTCGAGCCACCAACATATAATACACGGTAGTACAAAATGTATAGAATCCCAGGTATCTAATCATGTGGAGGAGGAGGAGGGTTGTGATCATGGAAGGTCACTACGGCTCTAGCTAGCCGTCGGAGTAATCACACCCATGCTCATGGTACACCCACCACCTGGTGCTACATAGCCTCAGGAAAGTCCTCGACTTGCACCATGGGAACCTATGTGTCAACCTCACAAAATTGGTATGAATGCTTTGGAGCATCCACACCCATGATATCATCTCCTCTTCCCCTTCGTCTATGACGAGGGAAGCCTTTCGGTCGCCATGGTCCCACATCTGCACACAAATGGTAGATGTCACTATGTATTGTCACGCAAAAATATGTCTTTTGATTCCATATTATCAAAAAACACAAAAAAATTAAATACCTCAAAAATTTAAAAAGAGAGGGTCGAAATTCGTTATCTATATCACCATATGCCGATCCTGGTGATAGTGGCATGTCCGGGTCCCCCCGAAAATCTATCCCCACATAGGGGTAGTCATAGATGGCAACTATCTATTGTCACCACCACGGAAAGAAGCCAGCTAGATAGGGTTTGGCCACCCTACCTCTCCCTAGTCTACGCATCACATCTGCCCAACACCGTTGGGCCAGATCTTGAACCCCGTGAAGAGGAACGTCAACTCTGGGGCTCAATCCTAGAACAAGCTCGAAGAAAAACATGCTCAATATACTGTTGAACCCGAATTTTCACACTTTGCATACCATACACTCACTGAGCTGATGTTTCATGTTGCTCAGTAGTGTATTGCTCCAGTCATAAATCATGGGTCTCATGCACTCCACTGCATAGAACATCAGAGGCCGCAAGTGTTACAGAGAGAAATTCCTATGGCTTGGGGTACCACAATAGACAGCTAGACTCCAGAAATCAATCTTCTCCAATATGCAATAGAAATAAAAACATCTAACACTAAAGGATCGAACCTCGTACCTTATTCCGGACGGTTGAAGTAGATCCCCGTTGAGCTTTCCAATCTTCGGCTTGAATTGTTATAGCACATCCTCAACAACAAGTAAACAATACAAGCATACTATATTTCATGGTGTTAGATCTATTCTAGCATATATAATCAATAATGTATAAGCATTTGACATATACCAATGGATGCAACATTCATTCAAATACACATTACTGGACAGGAAAAGATATTTCTATTAATATGAATCAGAGATTACAAGTGACAACCTCTGACGGCACGTCTGCGAACCGGAGAAACTGAATCCCCCACTTGGGCCTCCACCACCTCAATCCTCCATCACTCCGATAGCAAGCTCACAAACAAAGGCAAGCTTGGGAAGAACACAATAGTGCCCCAAAGGGACAAAGGGATGCAGACTCAAGTATAGTTCTAGCAACAATGGACTATAGTTTCGGTACTCTCAATTCTCTCTTATTGCTTTCAATGTCTCAATGGTTCCTTATATAGCTTTCCAAAGTGATACTGAAAGGTCGAATCCGTGCGATCTCAAGGCATATGGAAGGCCAGGAGTCATATGAGTTGGATTCAAGGCAAGGAACGGTCCAACAGTTTTGGATTATGCACACATCCCGATGTACGCGACTATAGAGGGAATATCCGCGTATGTACGCGGTTATCGGGGAAAAGGCCGCGTATATCATTTTTATAATGTTTTTAGGGATGGTCAATGATACATCAAAAGGAAATAAATGGTCCATAGGGGATAATGAGTCTGCAGCGGGATAGGGGAAGGCCATACAATGTGTGGCTCACCTAGTGTGGTGAAATCCGCTATAACAACAAGGCCTAGTGGAGTGATGCTAAGCCTGCTATTATGCCCAATGTCAATAGTATGGCCTTTAGGCCCAGCACCTGTATAGCGTTGGTAGGGACCTGACTCCCCACCTTCTCCGTGTCTGGATAACATTACACCGCAATGTACTCATCGATAGTCAGGCCACCTCCTGGCCCACCACAAGAATGAAGGTTCACTACTTCCCCCCATCAAGAAAGCCCAGTAATGAAGTATATGTCCTCCACCTCTATAGTGAGGGACATTCCATCTATCTGGAAGGACTCAGAGACTGGATCCCAGTAATCCACCAGCATCTGCAATAGTCTTGGTTTGGCCCTTAAGCCACCATGACACCAAAACTTATAGAGTCCACATGCACGTAGAGCTTGTTGAGCCATTAGATCAACCCTTACTGCCTCCTCTACCTCACCATGTTCACACTCTCTTCACTATAGGACCATCCTGCATAATAAATGCCAAATTTACCCATTAGATTACTAAAAAAACCTTCTGTGCAGACCCATACGCGACTGTTTTCCAAACAGCCACATATGTACGCAAGTATGGGGGCATTTTCCGCGTATATCCAACCCTATACGCGGAAAAACTCTCGATTTCCATGTGGGCCGCAGCGCCCTTTTTAGTTTGGCCTTATTTGCATTTGGTTCCCATGCTAATGTTTTCTCCTTTAGGGTGTGGGAGTCCGTTGTATAGTACTGCCATGACATTTCGCAAGAGCCTCATACTCCTCTTGTTCTTTTGCTGGCCTATTTCCCTCAGGACTCCCTCATGTCAAGTTGTGAATGCATTATCAAGAGATTTGCTTGCCTTATTGAGCTTTATACTGGCTTCCCTGACATTGTGTTTCATCCATATAGCCTGAGCTTGTCTCATGTCTAGCCATGTAGAGCCATTTTTTATATCCGTTGCAGCTTGATTCCCTTTTTATCGGGAGGGGATTTTCCCCTGAGTGTCAATATCCTACACATGTATCCTTGCATTGAGCACAGGTATGTTCCACTGCTTGGAACTAGTTTGTTTTCCCTTATGACACTCGTCTCCTCCTAGTCTGTAACTATAAAGTAATTTTATTCTTTTTCAAGCTTTTTAAATATTTGAAAAAGTCCAAAAAAAATCAAAAAACCAAAAAGCCGGACAAGGAAATATGTTATCTTTGGCAACTGTCGAGTTGTGTCACCTTCAAAAAGAGCACTGTATATCACATCCATTGGTTGGGTTTATAGTTTGACTTTAGGAGCTGTACTCGTTTATCTGAGTTTATCTCCACCGACTGGTTAAGCTTCCAATCCCCATGGAGCCTTTGTCGATGCCTCCTGTGTCGCAGAGATGTCCTAGTTTATATATCGAGTCTATGATACCTTTATTCAGTAACCATACGTCGTTATGCTCTTCTTCGAAGGAAGTTGAAACCTGAGTCAGCCATTCCTCATTTATCTTCACTTTCCATGTCGGCCATTCCCAGTACAGTTACTGGTTCGTGCACCTTATGATCAATCCCTTCCACATTATACAGCTTTGCTAAGTACCTCGTGTTGGATGATGTGGGATGCCTTAATGCCCTCCTTCCAGCGGATTTCATCCCATCGACTTCAGATCATTTATTCTGGGATTGGAATCTAGAGTCATGTTGAGTGCCTTGAGACTTGCAGTCATCAGTGGCAGGTTCTCTCACCATCGATAGTCTTTGGGAACACATCAATGTCCCCTAATCCATGGATCCTCTCAAGTGTTCGACCTCAACACATTTATTCACACTTGTTAGTTTGCACTCTAATACCTTGATTCCCATTTTCATTATCAGTGGGTTATCTCGTGTCTATTAACGGTATACATTAATGACCGGTAATCAGACGATGGACTACTATGTTCAACCTCGACACCTATATTCACATAGTAGGACATGTACTCATAGCAGTTTGTGTAGAAGACTTTCCAGATTGGTGGCATATCTTATATGCTACCTCCTTGATCGTGCCAGTGTTCATGAGATTTCAGCTCTCGTGACTTGATTCTAGTATATGTCAGACATTTCCAGCTACTATGGAGATCTTGATCTGTTAAATATCTTCAGCCATTATGGAGATCATGGTCCTTTGTATATTTTCATCATGGAGATTTTGATCTATGTATATTGTACGTGGCGATGGCCACTTATGTGATATCTTGTATCATGCCTATTCATGGCCATTGTACTCTTATGTATCCGAGACTGCTATATGTATTTGTAGTTATGTGTAGAGTTGTATCATTGTACTATGCTGATTGGGTGGCTGGTCTTCCATTTGGGATTCTTCATCACTCCACTTCTGGGATAGACTTATAATGTATTTCAGCCATCGTATGACCCCTCTGACCTCACACATTAGGGGGAATCTGTTAGAGCTGATTTTACCACTCCAGGTGAATCACACTTTGTATGTCCTTCCCCTATCCCTCTGCAGACTCCTTAGACCCCATGGACCATTTTTTGTCCTTTGATGTTTCCTGGACCATCCCTAAAAACATGTGAAAAATGATACACGCGACTTTTAAACCCTTAATTGCGTATATACGTGGGTTTGACCCCTAAAACCGCGTACATCGGGATGTGTACAAAATCCAAATACTTTTGGAGTTTTCCTTGACATGGATCCAACTCACTTGACTCCTGGCCTTCCCTATGCCTTGAGATCGCTCAGATTCAACCTTTCATTACCCCTTTGAAAAGATATATAAGGAACTCTATGGTACATTGAAGGCATATGAGAGAATTGAGAGCAAAGAAACTATAGTCCATTGTTGCCAAAACTTATGCTTGAGTCTGCATCCCTTTATCCCTTGGAGCACTTATGTGTTCTTCCCAAGGTTGCCTTTTGCTTGTGAGCTTGCTATCGAGAGATGGAGGATTGAGGTGGTGGAGGCCCAAGTGGGGGATTCAGTTTCTCCGATTCGCAGACGTGCCGACAAAGGTTGTTTCTATTGTAATCTCTGATTTATATTAATAGAAATATATTTTCCTGTCCAATAATGTGTGTTTGAATGAATATTTTATCCATGGGATGTTTTCAAATGCTTATACATTGTTGATTATATATGCTAGAATATATCTAACACCATGATATATAGTATGCTTGTATTGTTTCCTTGTTGTTGAGGAAGTAATTTAACAATTCAAGCTAGAGTTGGAAAGCTCAACGAGGATCTACTTCAACCATCCGGAATAAGGTCCGATGTCTGATCCTTTAGTGTTAGATATTTAATTTCTATTGCATATTGGAAAGGATTGATTTCTGGATTCAAAGTGTCTGTTGTGGTACCCCAAGCCATAGGAATTTCTCTCCATAACAGTGCCATGTAGAGTAACCCAGACAATGGATATTTCGATTGAATGGGATTCACCAATTAGACCGGTAACCATCATGGAAGAGATCGCCAGTATGCAGATCGGGTCATCATCGGTGTTGAAGAAGAAGCGGAAGGGTCAGAATCCTAGCTCTCTAGTGCCACAGAAGAGGCAGACTAGAACATCGACAAGGGAAGCAGAGGGAACTGTGTAGATGGGGCCACCGAGCTCAGGAGTTGTGGATTCAACGGCTCGAGCAAGGGTGTCTGTTAAGGACATCCCTAGGTATGTACCTCCTAGTAAACCTGGTACGAAGGCCAGGAAGCCCACTAAAAATAACAAGTACTAGATAACGATGTCGACGATACCACAAAGGATGATATGCACTTCTAACATCATTCCTGTGCTGATGTCAATGAAAGACAAATACCATGATTTTCTCTCACTAGAGGATGTTGTGAATGAACCATATATGTCAATGGTAGCGATAGGAGGCACCCCGATAGAGCGCATTCTACATGACTTAGCGCATGGGTTGGACAGAGCTGGCTTGTTAGCTTTCATCAACATGTCGCACTTTGGGCAGTCGAATGAATTTAATGAGTGTGTGAAGCACTTTTGGTATGCTTCCATGGAGGATTTGTTTGGTTGGATAAGCCAGTCAAAGTCACGGTGGGGCTTATTTCAAAAATAACAGGGCTATCCAAGGATGGGAAAGACCCCTCATAGTATTTTTGTGTAAAGGACAATGACAAGAAGTTGGCAGAGACATTGAAGAAGTGCTATGATTTAGAGCACGACGAGATGGCATACCACATCGATAGTATCAATGACCATGCGGTATGCATTGACGCAAGGATTTTGGCCAGTAAAGTGGTCAAGAAGAACCACCTCGTCCAATGTAATTCATGGGTGGTTGCATGTGTTGAACAATGTGTGCAAGGCGTACAAATGAACTGGTCACTCTTTCTCATGAACCAGTTGGAGGAGGATGCAGTGGCAATGCAGGCGGGAGAAAGGCCATTCACATACAAGTGGCTAATCATCCTCCTCGCGTTAGTGGCTTGGATGGAGCCAGATGATTGCCAAGGTATGGACATAAAATCAATAGAAGTATGTAAGGGAGCCCAGAATCTATGGTGGTTGAAAGAACTTGAAAGGTTGACTGATAGTGTGATCCAATTTTGGATCTATTGGGAAGTGTTGCAGGCGGCAGTAGGAAAAGTTCCAAGATTATCTAAGGAAGCTACAAAAAAATATCAAAGGATTGCACTGTTCACAATTGGACCACATGTTATTTACGTTTAAGCACGATGTGACCCAGACTAGAAATAGTTACTGACACCGTATAAATTGTCTAATATAGAGTTGGAGGAAATGGTTAATGATTGGCCTATAGAATGGCAGGAACCAATTACTGTGGATGAAGTATCGATGGGACCCCCAGCGGATGCACCTACTGATCCTGTGTGTAAAGATGACCAACAGAGTCAACATGAGTCCGATGAAGAATCATCGATAGAGACACCCACTGATCCAGAAGTAGAACACATATTTAATGAATTAAGAATGAAGTGGTGCATGGAGCAGGGTGCGAGTAGTAGCACCACAACAACAATGGAGGCACAATCGAATTGACTTATCAAGGCAGTAAAAAATGCAATAGATGGGACAGCAAAGGAAATGACAAAATCTGCGTAGGTGGGATTCACAGAGGTGAGAAAAAAACTAGATTCATTATATGATGTTGTCTTGAAGAGAGCACCGAAAAGTGGGACTATGCAGGAGTTCGTGTCAATTAGCATTGATCCACGGGTTAGGAATGTTTAAATTCCCCCGATTGTGATTGACGCCAGAAGAGAGGACTTAAATACCTCACTGCAGAAGTTATAGGAAATATCATTGGATATCAACGTGCTATCCATGCATACGTTGGTACATATGCAACGAGTTTCCAACCAAGAGTTGGCAGACAAGAAAAAAGAATTCAACGATCGGTACTTGTGGTCACAGGAGAAGGAGGAGAAAGAATAGGAAGAGGTCGAGGAACTATAGCAAGAAAAGGAGAAGTTGATGGAAGAGAAAGCACAGAAAATTGAAGCACTGAAGAAAGTGCAAGAGGAGATGAGGGTGAAGAGTGTTGCGGAAATCACAGAGCTAAAGAAGGAGCAAGCTCACCTTGTTGTTGAGAAGGCACATCCTTTTGATAATAGAGTCAAGTTGGAAGCATCCATTGTGGATGTAGGTCAGTATGTCTTGGAAAGCACTACGGAGTTGGATGCGGTGGAAAAAGCATAGCGAATCGAGGATGTTATTTCGAAATTGTAGAGTGAGAATAGTATTTTGGAGGTTTTGGTGCACCCAACCACACCACTAGAGAAAATAGCAGCGCGGAAGAGAGAAATTGAATATCTAGCAACACAACTCGACGAGATGGAACAGGAGGCCAAGAAAGTGATGGATGCGACCACCCAGTTAGGGGAAGCATAGTGCAGGATGAACAGCTAGAGAAACTGACCACATAGTTGTAGGAAGCAGAAGGGCAGCTGGCGACCTTGAATACATCACTGAGAACAATGCCACTTATGGTTCAGGTCATGCAATCTACATAGTTGAAGGAGTTGCAATAGCACATTGGGAAGGCCCAGGAGCGTCAGTGAAAGTGCACTAAACAATTGGATGAGTTTCAGGATATTAGCGTGCAACTTTCTGGTAAGGCACTTACTGCATTACAGGCAGCACAAGAAGGAAAAAAGGAGATCATTGAGAAAATGGTTGAGCATCCAGTCACACATGATCTAACGGTGAGCTAGGAGATAGCGGACAGATTTAAAGCACAAGTAAAAGAGATTACTCACAAGTATGAATATTTCAAGATCAAAATTACTGAGTACACCATGTCTAGCTAGCGTGGCTCGAGGATGAGCCACAAGATTGTGTTGGTGGCCTGTTGGAAAGGGGTTTGGATACATTAGTTCTGCAACATCACAGATGCTGCGCAAGCTCAAAGACACCGCGCAAGTGAAATGTGGCGCGCAAGGTGGAAAATAGAATATTTTATATATTTTGTGTTACCTTTTGTAGTTTTGGACCATATTTTGTGGATATTGGTCATTATTTTGTAGAATCGGTTAAGAATTAGTTAGAAGTTGTCTAAGTGAACCTTGAATGTAAAGGTGCAAGCCTATAAGTAGATGTTGAATTGCAAAGTTAGAGGAGGAAGGCATGAGCGATCTAAATTGAGATCTAAATTGAGATATGCTGATCTGTGAACTGTGATTTTGAGCGGAAGTAATATGATAAGATGGAGGTTGATCTAAATCACTGTGTTCTTTTATGTTTTACTATTTTCTGCGACTCAATGATGAATTTTATGTGAATCTACGACATGGATCTATGATGGGATGTTTTCTTGTGTTAAATGTTATTATCTGGTTGGATCTGTTCGTGCATCAGTATGCTTACTGTAGTTTTGATTAAATGATGTGATCTGGTGAAGAATAAGAATGAATGGTTATGTGAATGCATATGTTGAATGATCTGTTAATGTCATGCTAAGATGATAAGTTGATGTCACATTGTTCTCCCCTGTTCTATGGAAACTTGGTTCCATCAGCTCTCCCTCAAACATCTCGGGTGAGACTTCATCCACTCTGTGAGTGTTGCCAGACAAAGTAAAACCTGTTTGGGCCAGTGCTCAGGGAGATCACAATGGTTTGGGTGTCAACAGAGTGGGAACCCCTGTCGACTAATTTTTGTTGGCTAGGTTTGTGTCAACATATCATGGATGTATTACATACATGTTAATGAATATTCTCTCTACTTCATGTTGTCAAATTTTGGCCTCTTGTCTGATTAATTTCACTATGCATGTTTAACAATTATAAACACTGAAATTCTTCCTCCTTCATTATTATTTCACTGTTAGGTTCAATATAGCCTGAATATATTGTGTAATTGATAATTTTACATGGTATTATAGCTCTACAGAGCCATTTTACATTTGAATAGAGAGTTTTATGCATGTTTTTGTGAAGAATTTAGAATAACTGTGATGCTCCTGAAGCTACAAAATGGAGAATTCATCTTCCTTAACACCACGGATCCTAACACCTTTCAATTACATGGATTGTAGGGGAGATATGTCGATTTTTTTTCACAACAAGGGTCTATACAAGGTCACAATGGGAAAGGAGGTTAAACCACAACAACCTTTACAGAAATCAAAGTACCTGAGCAAATTGGATGAATCCTTTGGTTTCATGTGTATTCGTATCTTCGGGGAGTTTCTTTGCCACCTTGATGGATTAAAAACCTCAAGGGAAGTATGGATGAATATTGAATAACTATTTGGAAAGAGGGATGAACTAAGAGGATACATTTTGGAGAATCAATTGATTGCTATTCAACCCAACAATTTCGAAATCATCCAGTAGTTTTTCACCAAATTCAAGGATTTTGTAATGTAGTACAGCAATGTGGAATTAACCAAAATGTTGAGAAATTGGTGCTGTCCATTATGATCAAGCTTGGCCCTTAATTTTCAGTATCTGTGTCCACCTTCCACTCTAGGAGACTGACAACTACAAACTAGAGAATGCCTTCGCTTGATGCATTCACTAAAACCCTCATTCAAGAACAAGATATGTTGATCTAGATGGGAGCTCTGAAATCCTCCAATAATTAATCTCTTTTTGCTAGGGAGACCAAGAATGCGCAGTCTAAAGTGAAAATAAAGGGGGAGGACTAGAAGAACACTAAAACCAAAGAAAAGGAGAAGCAAAATCCTTCATATGGAGCCTCGGGTTCTAAGAAGGATAAGTAGAATAGGTTTTAAAATACCAAGTTGAGAAAATATGATTCACATCAAGATCTAAGAGCTAAATTAATCCTCACAACTCAAGATATTCAAAGATTATGCAGAAAAATAGTGAAAATACTGAAATTAACACACAAGAATGGAGCCAATAATAGATTTTATTATCACTATCCAGTATGTAAATATGTCTGGACCATGTTTATATTACAGTAGGAGAAAATTGTTATCGTTTGGAGGCAATTTGGATGCAAACATGTGGCAGGCTTAGATTGGACCCCAAAACCCCTCTAGGTGGACAATGAGCACTCAAACCACCTCAAACAGTCATGAATGCCTAAGTGAATGTGGATGGAGCATGCTCAGACATAAATGAAGGCATGGTAAGAATGGTGGAGTGCATGGGTGAGTGGGAGTGTCTCTAGGAAGAAATAAATGGTACAAAAGGACCACAAACACCCAAATACCATGCATGGGAGCCTCTAGCCAACCAATTTCCCTGTTTTATGGAGTGAGAGTGTTCCAAGGACTAAAATTTCATAAATGAGGGTGCATGTGTAACCATAATGATCAAATGTGGGCACCTGGGTGTATTAATGAGTCCAAAACACAAAAAGGACCTTGCTTGACCAACACAACCTAGTTTTTGACCAAATAACATAAGTATGAAACAAATGAAAATGTGTCCTAGGGGTATGACCATGGTACTAAGGTGGTATAATTCTCGAACACCCCACCCCCCCTTAATCCTAACAAAAAATACATCACAAAATTATTGATGCCTTGCCAACTAAGGCTCAAGTCACCTCTTACAAAAGTTCATTTGTCCATATAACCAAGGTAAGGAGGAAAACCTCGTGGGAACAAAACCTCCCCTAAAAAATGGACATGAAGCTAATCTAAGTGAATATCAGCAATCACCATGTGTCACCCACTTCAATAATTTATCTCAGATAGGTGAATTTCTTCTCTGTGAAGCTCTTGTTGAAGATGTTTTTACTCTACAGATGGGTAATACTACAAAGATATCACAAGCTCATGCACCAATATTTTGATATAGTGTATGTGTATCTCTATGTGTTTGGTCCTCTGTCTCTGCAGTGAATCAATGGAAATATTTATTGCACTTTGATTATCACACCAACTCATTGTGAGTGAATCAAATGTGAATCCAAGTTCCCCACGAATACCTTGCAACCATACACATTATGTAGTTGCATTCACTGCTCCTCTGTACTCGGCCTCAGATCATGAAATGGATATAGTGTGATGTTTCTTTCCTAGACGGCACATGGGACCATTTGCAAGCATAAATACATAACCTAAAGTGTATTTTTTGTCAATGGAATCTCCATCCCAATCAGAATTAGTAAATCCAACTAGTTCTAGTGGAGAACTAGCAACATAGTGTTAAACTAGTAGCAACAAGGAAGTCTTCCTGCATGCATGTGTTCTTGCATGCATAAGACTTAAATTAGGAAACCAGTTCTATTTAATTTACTTTTCCTAAGTTTACTTTCGAAAATAAATTAAATTGATCTAAATTAACTTTAGTGAACCACTAGTTAAAGTGAAAGTGAAATTAGGGTTTTTGATTTACCTAAAGTTATAAAAGAGAGATCAATTGGTGGGAAAAACACACACACTTGTATTCCAACAGAGACAGGATACAGACAAGGAGAGAAAGTCAGATAGAGGATTTAGCTGAGAAGACAGAGGAGCAAGTAGCAGGATCATCGAGCTTCGTACAGCTGGGTCGTACACTCACATAGGAGGGTGTTGAGGTTTACCTGGGATTTGCCCAATGATTTTGCTGAGTACTTCATTCGCCAGGTTTGGGTGAATTTGTAGTGATGGTAAAAGTTCCATATTTTCTCATAATAAAATCTACATCAGACTGCTGCACTGGTTTTCCCATCTTGGGTTTTTCCGTGGGTTTCCATACCCAAAATAATAGTGTCAATATTGTGATGTGATGTTGTGATTTATTTCTCAGTTTTATATTTCGCTGCATACTATAAAAGATATTCATGTGTGGTTATCAATTGATATTTTGCATGCACGGTTTAGCCCTAGTTGAATATTAAAGGAAAATTTACATGGTATCAAAGCTCTGGTGAGCTAAAGTTGAGAGATTTATAGCAGCAGTGATAGATCGGGGGCAGATCTATAAGAAGACACAAACCTAGACATCCAGATATAGGATTTGATAGGTACACTTCATAATGGCTATGCAGTTGAGAGTTGAGGATATACTCCAGGGTGCTCAAAAATTTCCTACATGGAAATAAAGGATCACAAGGATCCTGGACGTTAGTGATGCAGAGGATCACATTGACTCCACGAAGGTTGTACCCACAGATCCGGAATATTTAGCAACTTGGAAGAAGATTGATTCCATATCCATGCTGATTATCATGGATGGAGTGAAGGACCATATAGTCCCTCACCTTTTTAGTAAGAAGACCGCAGCAGAGATGTGGACGGCTTTGGAGAGTCTGTACCAAGCAAGAAAGAGAACCAAAAGATGGTGTTGCAAGAGAGGATGCACAGCACCAAGATGTCCAAGGGAGAAGGAGTGGTACCTTATCTCATGAGGCCCACACAGATCAGGGACGAGCTTGGAGCTGTTGGCTCTAAGACAGTGGATGAGGAGCTAGTTCGGATAGCCCTCAATGGCTTCTCTAAGCCATGGGACACCTTTGTCAAAGGTATTTTGGCTAGGGAGAATCTCCCTGATTGGCGGAGACTATGGGATGAATTTGTGTAGGAGGAGACCCACATGAGTCAAGGATCGGGCTCATCCAGTAGTGCCCCACAGATTATGGATGAGGAGGCTCTAGCCCTTACAAGGAAGAGCAAGGGGGAGGAAAAGAGGAAGAAGGATGGTAAGAAGAACCTTAATGTATCAAAGGTCAAGTGTTTTATTTGCCACAAGCACGGACACTTTGCCTCCTAGTGCCCACAAAGGAATAAGAAGGGTAACACTCAGATGGTTGGATCTGCGAAGGTGGATGATTTCAGTAGGAACTTCGATGAGGAGTTTTGCTTGATAGCTTGCATGGAAAGCACCATAGGGAGCAGCATATGGTATATTGACAATGGAGCATCTAGTCACATGACTGGACAAAAGAGATTCTTCAGAGACTTGCAGGACGGTGGAACAGGGATCCACATTGAGTTGGGTGATGATGCGCAGTATCAAGCACAGGGAGTTGGAACTATTTTATTTGAGAGGGAGTACGGAAAACCCCTCAATTTTGCTGATGTTTTATATGTTCCAGGACTGACCAAGAACCTTATATCAGTCTCCACTCTGGAGGACAAGGGACATCAGGTGAATTTTCATGACCATAGAGTGTATATCAGGCCCAATGAGGCAGATAGGAGCTTGGATCAGGTGATTGGTAGATGGAGCGAGAAAGTGTATAGATTACACTTTGAGCCTGCAAAGGCTCTAGTCAGCAGCTGTAGCAATAGTCAGGGTGATTTGTGGCATAGGAGGATGGCACACTTACACCATGGAGCACTGAAGCATTTGAGACAAGAAGTCATTGGAGTTCCTCAAGTACAGGAGGAAAAGCATAACCACTGCAAGGGTTGTTCTTTGGGGAAGAACATCAGGAAGCCTTTCCCACAAAGTGAGCACAAGTCTAAGGATCCCTTGGACTTGGTGCATTCAGATGTATGCGAACCTATGAGTGTACATTCGTTCATTGGTTACAGTTACTACGTAACATTCATTAATGACTATTCCAGGAAAATCTAGATCTATTTCCTGAAGGCCAAGTCAGAGGTCTTTGAGAGGTTCCAAGATTTCAAGACACTTGTGTAGAACCAAAGAGGAAAGAAGATTCAAGTGTTGAAGACAGACAATGAGGGTGAGTACACTTCCAATGAGTTCATGGAGTAGTTTTTTGCTGAGGGGATCAAGAAGGATCACACTGTGCCCCATACCCCACAATATAATGGAGCTATAGAGTGGAAGAATAGGACTATGGTTGGAGCAGCCGAGGCCATGTTATTTGATCAGGGATTACCATTATTCCTTTGGGCCAAGGCATACAAGACTGCAGTATACATCCAGAACAGGTGTCCCCACACAGCCTTGGGGAGGAAGACACCAGAGGAGTTCTTCACAAGGCACTAGGCCAGATGTGAGTCACATTTGCATATTCGGCAGTGTCTGCTATTGTCATGTTCATGCTAAAAATAGGAAGAAGTTGGACCCTTCTGGAGAGAACGGGTTCCTTGTTGGTTACATTAAGATTTCAAAGGAATATAGAGTTTACATTCCTACTCGCAGGAGGATCATTGTGAGAAGGGATGTCCAGTTCGATGAGGACAGGGCCTTGCAGAGATCTCTGGACTTACCTGTAGAGCAGCAGCTAGCATAGGAGTCGAGAGTCAAGTTGGAGGAGCCAGATGTACATGTACAGGTATAGACATAGAGCATAGGTTCTAGTGGTCATAGGGATTCAGGTGGAGAGGATCCTTCATTCATTGACTTGAAGAATGAGTTGCAGTAGGAGACGGATATCCAGCAGCCACAGCAGGTTGACACTAGGCCAAGGCCTAAGTGGTTTAGATCCACAGTGTAGGATTCCAGGCAGGTAGATCCTCCACAGACATGTTTTAGATGGAGTGTACCACCAGAGAGGCTTAGTTATATGGCACTGATGACAGAGTTGATTAACTCTGAACCTTCCAGCTTCTGGGATGCTGCACAACATGATGTGTGCTAGGAAGCTATGGTTGAGGAGTATGACTCCATTATGAAAAACCGGGTATGGGAGGTTGTGCCGAGGCCACAAGGGAAAAAGGTGGTGGGATCCAGATGGATCTACAAGGTGAAGCATGCAGCAGACAGAAGCGTGGAGAAGTACAAGGTACGCTTCATGGAAAAGGGGTTTTCACAGAAGGAGGGTATTGATTATGAGGAGACCTTCGCCCCTGTTTCTAGGCATTCTTCCATTCGGACCATTATCTCACTAGCAGCTGAGATGGGTTAGTGTGTCCATCAGATGGACGTCAAGACTGCCTTCCTCAACAGAGTGATAGAGGAGGAGGTGTATATTGAACATCTAGAGGGGTTTGATGTGGAGAACAGGGAGACGCATGTATGCAGACTACATCAAGCTCTTTACGGGTTCAAGCACACACCTCGAGCATGGTACTTGAGGATTGACAGCTATCTACGAGAGATGGGATTTCAAAGGAGTGAGGCTGACCACAACCTATACTTCTTAACAGGTGAGGTGCCTCTCATACTGGTCTTATATGTGGATGATCTCTTTTTGATATGAGAGAGATGAAAGACCTTGGGTTGATGCATTACTTCTTGGGCTTGGAGGTTTGGTAGAGAGATGGATGATTCTTCATTAGACAAGGGAAGTATGTTGTAGATATCCTGAAGAGATTGAGGATGGAGGACTACAAGCCTATGGCCATACCTCTAGTTTCCAACTGGAGGAATATTGATGCATCAGGGTCAGATGGATTTGATCCTACCTTGTATCATCAGCTTATTGGATCACTTATGTATTTGGTCAACACTCGACCAGACATTAGATTTGTATTCAACTCTTTGATTCAGTTCATGGTGAACCCTCGGAGAGTGCATTGGATGGCTGTGAAGCACATACTTCACTACATCAGAGGTACAGTGGAGTATGGATTGGTTTATGAGCGCAAGGGGAGTGTATAGTTAGCAGGTTTCATAGATGCTGACTGGGCAGGATGTGTAGAGGACCGGAAGAGTACTTCAGGTTGTTTCAGCATTGGATCACGGATTGTCTCTTGGTTCAGCAGGAAGCAAAATTCAGTTGCATTAAGCTCGGAAGAGGCTGAGTACATGGAAGCCAACATGGCTGCTTGTGAGGGTATGTGGCTGAGGAAGTTACTTGTAGGGTTGTTCAAGTGTGAGCTAGAGGCTACAGTAGTTCACTGTGACAATCAGAGTGGCATCAGGCTATCTGAGAATCCAGTGTTCCATGACTAGAGCAAACACATAGACATCATATACCAATTCTTGAGAGGTTTTGTTCAAAGGGGAACCATTCAGTTTGAGTACATACAGACAGATGAGCAGGTGGCGGACATTTTCACCAAGGCACTTTGCAGACAGAGTTTTGTGAAGTTCAGGGATAAGTTGGGGTTGCTACCGAATCCCTTCCTCGTTGAGAGGGAGTGTTAAACTAGTAGCAACAAGGAAGGTCTTCCTGCATGCATGTGTTCTTGCATGCATAAGACTTAAATTAGGAAACCAGTTGTATTTAATTTAATTTTCCTAAGTTTAATTTGGAAAATAAATTAAAGTGATATAAATTGACTTTAGTGAACCACTATTTAAAGTGAAAGTGAAATTAGGGTTTTTGCTTTACCAATAGTTAAAGTGAAAGTGAAATTAGGGTTTTTGCTTTACCTAAAGTTATAAAAGAGAGATCAATTGGTGGAGAGAATACACACACTTATATTCCGACAGAGACAAGATACAGACAAGGATAGAAATTCAAATAGAGGATTTAGCTGAGAAGATGGAGGAGCAAGCAGCAGGATCATCGAGCTTCGTATAGCTGGGTCGTACACTCACGCGGGAGGGTGTTGAGGTTTAGCTAGGATTTTCCCAATGATTCTGCTGGATACTCCATTCGTCAAGTTTGGGTGAATTTGCAGTGATTGTAAAAGTTCCATATTTTCTCATAATAAAATCTATATCTGACTGCTGCACCGGTTTTCCCATCTTGGGTTTTTTTGGGGGTTTCCATACCCAAAATAATAGTGTCAATATTGTTATGTGATGTTGTGATTTATTTCTCAGTTTTATATTCTGCTGCATACTGTAAAAGATATTCATGTGTGGTTATCAGTTGATATTTTGCATGTACTGTTTAGCCCTAGTTGAATATTAAAGGAAAATTTACACATAGTGTACCCCAAAGTGTTTAGTTCCTTTCACATAAGGCAAGATCCTTTTTGCATCCTTCCAATTGATCTCATGAGTCTCCTGCATATATCTTGTAACAACACCTACAACATAATCCAAATCAGGTCGAGAGTGTGCGAGATACAACAAGCTCCCAATTAGTTGCTTGTACAACGAGTTGTCCACCAATGGAGATGCGCCAAAAACACCTGGTTTTATTCCTGGAAGGAATGGGCGCTTGGTTGCCTTACATTCAACCATATTGAACTTCAATAATAGGTAAGCAACATACTTTGATTGGTTGACCTTGATCCCTATATCATATTCCTCAATATCCAAGCCAAGAAATTGTTTCAACAATCCAAGGCGAGTCATAAAAAACTCACTATGAAAAGAGGACTTTATTGATCATATATCATCAATGCAACTTCTTATAATCAAAATTTCATCAACATACAATACTATGACTTGTAATAAACCACCAATATGCTACAAATGTACATTAGGATCATATTTGCATCGCTCAAAGCCTAGTGAAAGAAGGAAGCTATCCATCTTGGCATACCAAGCCCTGAGGGCTTGCTTGAGGCCATAGAGTGACTTCCTTAATTTGCAAAAAAGTGAAGGATCGTGAATGAAACCTTCAAGATGCTGCATATATATCTCCTCACGAAGGTCACCATGAAGAAACGCACTCTTCACATTCATGTGGCTCAAATTTCACTAACAACGGCAATGGAGGAAACATAGATGACAAGAAAAGAACATATGGGTACACATTTCATATTGGTGCAAGTGTTGTGTCATGGGCTTCGAAGAAACAACCCATTATGACTCTATCTTCAGCAGAAGCATAGTATGTCGTAGCTACAAGCATTGCATGTCAACCTGTTTGGATGCTGAGAATGTTAAGAAGCCTATCGTAGAACTAACAAGAACCAACAGCCATTTACTGCGACAACAACTCAACCACTGCATTATTGAAAAATCATGTGTTCCACAAGAGAACCAAGCACATCGACAAAAGGTATCATTTCATAAGACAATTGGTGAACAACACAGAGATTTGTTTAGAATTTTGCAGGTTTGAATATTAGCTACTTGAAATATTTACAAAACCATTGTCAAGGTACACATTCTAGTATCAACAAAGGTATCTAGGAGTGACAAGTTCTGGTCAGTGAATTATGTCTTGCATAGAGCAAGTTCCATCTCTGAAACTTTTTGTAAAATTTTGTATAATGATCCTCATCTGCTCATAATTAAGGGGGAGTGTTGGAAATATTAACCAGCATAGATCCAAATCACAGGCTCTATCAAGCGCCGAGAGGGATCAAATCTTTGGAGGTGCATACCTCTTCTTAAGTATTGCACTCAACTATCAACTTTAATGTGATTCAGACCAAAAGGCACATTTTTTTATTTAAGGTCCACAAATAATATTTTTATTATTAATATTTAATACTATTTATGGCTGCATATAATATTTTTTATTTTGTTAGGAAAAAACATTAAAACATCTCCCCATACATAGTTTTAAAACCATGTGCAAGGCCCTCCTAAAATCATGGGTTGTTTAGGAGGCCTTGCACATGGTATTAAAACCATTTGCAACTACCTCCTAAACCATGTACAACAAAACCATGGGTTGTTTAGGAGGCCTTGCACATGGCTTTAAAACCATTTGTAAGGCCCTCCTAAACCATGTACAATAAAACCATGGGTTTTTAAGAGGCCTTGCACATGGTTTTAAAACCATGTGCATGACCAACATTTTTTTTGCGGATAACTCAATTTTTTATTTTTATTATTTTTTATTATTTTATTAAGTAGAAACATTACAACATCTCCCCTATATTGTGTTGTTTTTCTCACGGACATTTTTTTATGGCAGATAATTAAATTTTTTATTATTTTGTTAGGTAGGAACGTTACAACATCTCACCCATATTAGATTGTTTTTGTGGCCGACATTTATTTTGGAAGATAATTAAAAGTTTTGTTTTTTATAGCCGACATCTATGTAACGTTACAAGATCTCCCCCATACTGGGCTGTAGAGCGCCTCTCGGCGCAATTACAAACATATCTGCATCACATCTCATCCCACTCGATCAAAGTCTATAGAAGTATATTTTCTGTCTGTTTGTCTGTCAGGTTGTAGAGTTCACATCTCATCATACTTAAGCAGCTGAATTGTATTTATGAAAAAATTAAGTTTTACGTAGAAATTAATTACAATATTTAATGTTAGTATTTAGCTTCCAAGAGAAGCAAAAATTTAGTTTTTGTATATGTAGAAGAAGAAGAATAAAAAACAGAGTAATATGGAGAAGAACGAAGTAAGAGAAAAAGGAGAAGAAGAAAAACTCTGAGAAGGATAAAAGTTCATAAAAGGTGTGTCGACGAAAAATAAAAGTCAAGTCCTGTCGCAATGAAGTTTGCCGTAGTCAAGTATGAAGACTTATCTGTCACAATAAAAATCTGTCGTAGGTATTTTGGTCGAAGTTAACCCATTGAAGAAAAAGGTGGGGTTTCCGAAAAGTAGTGTGTCTCAACTCCAAAAACAAAAAATAAATAAAAGAAAACTTCTTATTGTGCAGTAACTGAAGTTAACTACCACAGCTCTCTCCCCGTCTCTCCTCACCCAATGACTTTTTACTTGCTATTATATTTTAATCCTGTTTGAAGACTTGGTTTCACATGGGTGTAAATTTTCATTTACTTAGCATATAGGTAATTAAATCCTCTTTCAAGACTTGAAGTATACAATGATGAAGCATTGTATAAAGGTTGCAGATCATAATGCCTTCACAAAGTTTTCGCGGCATGGTTTAAGCGTTCACTAAAACATTTTATCCTCTTCAAGATTATGCGAACTTAAAAAAAGTTATTTAAGAACAATATGTAGCTGAGATTCAATTTTGACATTCTCCAATAACTCACAGGTTTGAAAAATTCTCAAACCACTCTTAAGATTGCATGAGATTAAGGTTTTGGCCAAACCAGATTGGAGATTTTAGATTCCATGCCAAAGGAACCTCGAAACATATCGCAAAAAGGAAAATAGGGTTTTTCAATTTAAGCTTAGCCCGTTTAGCGTGTTTTATTTAATTCATGTATTTTGTGACATGGGTAAACTTTTAAATTAAAAGTATTAATATTTTTTTCATTTATTTTTTTGACATAGGAAAACGTATAAATTAAAAGATAAGATTTTTAAATGAATGTTTATTTATTGTATTATTAAATTGGTAAATAAATATAAAATATTATAAAGTTATATATATGAGGTGGAGTAACATTTATGTTTTTCCTAGAATGTAGGAGGATGACATAAGTGTAATGTCTATATTGATTTTTTATTGTTCAAAATTTGAAATTAAAAATTATAAAATAAAGAAATATAAAAAAACCGGTAACTAATGCATAGAAGCATGGATAAGTGGTAGTTGAGTCCATTTAAGTGAAATAATGTGAGATGAATGATTTAGTTAGGCTGGCAAAACCTAGATTGTCATTAAGATTGTGAGTGGGTTTCCATTTGGAATGCTTGAGGTTGTATGATATAAATGGATGAGAATGATAAGGTTTATGGTATTTGATTGTTCTCTAGGTGTAACAAGTTGAGTTGTTCTTCCAGTGTCAATGACTATGACTACTTGTTGGTGCCTTTGCAGGTGGTTGTGGTTATGGCCAAGAAATGGGTATGAGGTAATGGTAGAATAAATATCCAAGTCAATGCAATGGTTGAGATGCTTATATCAAGTCATCCATTGAGGCCAGCCACATGGAATAACTAAAGTGGCCACATGGATTAATGTGTTTTACAAAAGGAGTGGTTTCTCTGCTTGCCTTAACTTAACTTTTCTATGATGGTAATGGCTACTTGAAATACAGAGCAAGAAGAATGCTTTGGTATATATTTCATTCAAATTTGTGATCTACAACATTGGTTTCATTTTTGTTTTATTAAATAAACGTGGTATATCTTTTAAAATGTTTATTTTTAATTTTTATTTTTATTTTCTACGTCGATAGACGTTTTTATTTGAGATTTGGGGTGGACTACAACCTATGTTTTTTCATCTACGGACGAGGATGAGACAACTGTACTGTCGAGATTGATTCTATGCATTCGTTCAAAATTCGAAATAAACAATTATTAAAAAAAGGAATATAAAAAATAATCGGTAGCTAGCCCATGAATGGATAACTGGTAGCAATGCATTGATAACTCATAGCTGATGAATGGAAAACCAACAGTTCATGGCCGATAACTATAAGCATGTGAGATAAAAAGAAAAAGAATATAAAAATAACTGATAGTTGATAAATGGATAACAGGAAGAATGCTCGTGATAACATGGAGCTAGGCATGGATAACTCACAGTTGAACCCATTTAACTATAAGAATATGAAGAATTAAAAAAAAATGTCTTCCATTCCATAACTATCTCTCAACCATTTGATCTCTATCGACATGATCGAGCCACAAACTATGTGGGTGTGCTAGTTTATTTTTAATATAAACATCGTAATGTCGATGGAAAGCAAAAGAGAGTAGTGATTGAGTTTTTCATATTTAATTAATTTTTACGAGTTAATCGTAGGAAGATTAAATATTGATGGTTAGGATATAATATGTCTTCTACATGCTTTCTACATTCATTAACCACAAATTAAGTAATTGTGCTAGTAATATAAACACCATTAATTTATTTGGTGTTTAAATTGATGTAGATGGAAAGCAAAAAGAAGTGGTAATTAAGCTCTTTATATTTAATTAACATTTTACAAGTTAAACTAACTTAATTACCGAAACAAGATTGACGTGTTGAAACCTAGAAGAACATGTTTATAGCTATTAGATTGTTGAAAAATTTATAACTTTAAAGATTAAGGTTAATTGATAAAATATAAAGAAAAGATTAATTGTCTATCTACATTCATCAACCACCACAAAATAAGTAGTTGTGCTGGTGTGGTAACTCGAGTTTTTACCATTACAATAAAAGAAACAATTAACATATTCCATTAGTGAAGCTTATTAAAACAATTTTACTTGTACATGCTTGCTCGAATAAAATACCCCCATCCCAACGCATAGAAGTAAATCTAAATAATTAATGAATAATAATAAAAATCCTTCCCAAAACCAGCTAACCAGCACTCATTCTGATATATATGTTAAAGGCATGAATAAATAAAATTAACCTCCCGAGGAGCAAGTTATGTTCAACTTAACAGTACAGCTTTTCCACGATACAATGCACCCTACCTCACTCGCTCACTTGGACGTAGTGTCCCGTTATTTTTACCTTAAAATATTATGAACAATGTCTACCAACCGGCTTGCTCCCTAGGAATTAGACTCGCATTATTTAAAGCTTAAAAATGAACCCTCCATATACATAGACAACCCTTAAGCGTAACATACACATTTTCACCCCTTTCATTACATATGAAAGAAAAGATATTTTTGGAAGTTACAAATCCTATATATAAAAACAACAATGACCACATATCACCTCCCCATTTGGGGGAGTGGCTCTTCTTCTCAATCCAAACCATTTTCTTAAAACCTTTTTTAGGTATTTCCAGGAATTATATATAAATTGTTAATACTATGAGGATCTATAAAGCTATACATTGGTATTCTCAAGTATAATACCATAATTTGAGTACGAATACGGATTCAAATACGATTCGATATGAAAAAAATATATATCCAAAAAATTTAGTACGAGAAAAATAGGGAGTAGGTTGCCTATAGATTAAAAAAATGCTCCTCAAATTCCAATACATAATGCAAATACTACATGGTTTGGCATTTTGCTAATCAAATACAGTATAAACATTAATACATATAACCACCAAGATGAGAGAATTTTTCCAAATTCCTACCTTGTTTGCATGTAACATTCATTTTTCATTAAAAACAATTTGAAATATAAATCTTAAAAAATAATCTAATATTTGATATTTATAACTATACTAATTTTAAATCTTTGAACTTTTAAATGTAAAACTAACACAAAACTTATTATGTAGTCAAGTAGCATGGCAAAAATAAAAATAAAACAATAAAATTTAAATAATTCTTATCTTATAATATGTGTAAAAAATGTAGACAAATTTGTCGTACCAAATATTCAATGATTTTAGAACCTCCTCCAAATTTTCCTATAGAAAAGGCTAATACAACCAAATTATATTACTATGTTCTCAAAAACAATATAAATAAGCATTTGATATTTTTTTTAAATCTCTAAACTACATATCAACTCAAAATTATGATATTCCATCTTCTTCAATTCGCATAACCTATCAAAATTGCAAGTAATTCCCAAATCTGGGATCGTACCAAATTCCGACGAAAATAATATGACCATGATTCATATACATTATCAATTATAACTACCACAACGTCCTTGGGATCATCCCCACTTTGATTGAGTTTATCTAGAGGGGAAGCTCCACCACTCATCCATATATATTATCCTCCTTGAAAGTAAACTTCTGCATATTAACACTTTTTGTTTTTTCACATGGCTTATTTCCAAACACAAAATTTGAAGTAGAATGAATGGGTTCTTGTAATGATAGGTGTTGGGATGCATGGATAAGAAAATAAGGAAGGAACAACAAAGAAAAGTAACAAGAATGAAGATAAGAGTGAGATACATTTTTTATTAAGATGATATATATTAATATGTCAAGATATGGTCCCTTGTTTCAAATTCTAAAAGGTTTTTTTGACTTCATGTGACTTTTTGTTTTCACCTATGATTAGTCATAACTGATTAGATTTCAAACGTTCCTTCCTTAACTTGAAGGGGGTGTACTTGAGTCCAAGAATCTTCTAAAAGAGATATGAAAATAGGAAGTGGATATCTACTAAGTGTTGAACATTTCCCACTTGACAATCATTTGCCAAGTAATTTAGCTATAATATGGTGCCCTCTACTAGAAGGTGTTCTCTATATCTAGTGGTTTTTGGATAACACCAAACCAAAAAGTTTAGCAAAAGCAACATAGACTGATGTCTTCTACTAAATGGTGGTCACTTAGGTTAACCACAAACTCTAGAACTTGTCACTAACTCTGATTCTACCTTAGTGGCTTCCTCTGGAACTTGGCTCTAGCTCAAGTTTCAACTTAGCAGCTCCCTTTGGAACTTGGCTATAAGGCTTAGTAGTTCCCTCTCAAAAAAGGTGGTTTAAGGATCACAACATAATGATGTCTAGTATAAGTTGTAAGTCTTATACTAAATGCTAGTTTAAGGAAGACCAAAAACAATATAACGCTCTACAAAATATGGCTCTATTTATGTCTTTTGGATATAACTAGAACTCTTGTAGTGGCTCTGGATCAAGGATCTAGCTACTAGATCTTGTACTAGTTGTGGCTTAGGCTTGCTTGTTCGAGTTGTGTGATTGAGGTTCTCGAAACTTGAAGCATGACTATTAGTCCATGACAATCCCCCCTAGCAAGTACAAGGTGAGAAGTAGGAATATTTCTATTGCAAGTTGCGTCAAAAATCAAGATTGAATTCTTCTGAATGACTGATATATTGCTCAGATCTTGAGTTAGATTGATATGGAAACCTGTGTGATTTTAATGTACTCTACATACGTTTTGGACTTCTAAGTCGATTCTATCATCAGGATATTGTGAGAAGATGGGAGGCACCATCCTTCATAAAGGAGTAATAATATTGCTTAGATGCTAACCACCATTGCCAAGAATGGATACAGCCATAGTGACTTTTCAATCTTGTAAGCTTCTTTAGTATTGAACATCTATATGAAGAATCACTATGCTTCTCACAATGGTGACAAGGATGGAGATCAAAATATTGATGTTCTATGTGGCCAATTCAATGACAATGTTGGCATTGCTATTGAACTAGAAAAGGTGAAGATGAATCTTCTTGAAGGAATCCAAAACTCTAAAACCGGATTGACTTGGCATAATCAAGAATATTAAAGGTCACTTCCTTATCATATTGGATACATGTTCTCTCTTTGTTATTCTTGAATTCGTCCCAAGGCTTGATGATGGGCTTGGAAAGATTATATTGAACATGATCATGATGGTCTTCACCTTCGACATTTGATGCCGGCTTACTTAGATGGTCATCGCTTGACATCTTATAGGAATCAATATCAAACTAAAAAACAAGGTTATTCTAAACTAGAACTAGTTCAAAATGTTGATTCCTTCACCAAATTTTGTCATGCTGAAGTTGTGTCTAGAGAAATTCCAATTTTTTGTTGTGAGTCCTACAAACAAGTTATCACAAATTGAAGAGTTTCTTTGCCAGTTTTGAATGTGTCATCAACATCAATGAGTATTCTAGAGTGTTCAGTAACTCTAATCATTATTCGGTTTAAGCCATTGTTAAAGACTAATTGAGACCTTAAAGGAATTCTTGCAACTCCACCCTTTGACAATAAGACTCAACAACTGAAATTTTGGACTCAAGAGAGGAAGAGTGTCGAGATCAACCAAGATTGCACCTAAATAAAATAAAAATAATCATACACAATGACTATGTGTGAGTTGCAATTTAATGATGACTATGAAGTTAAATTGCTCTTCATAATTGAGTGCTTTAAGATATTTTGAGTCCTTTGATGATCCTTTAATAATATCAAGGATGTTGTGATGCCAAGTCTAGGTACACTCTATTTTCTTCTTAATCCTTCAATATTTTCTGATCTAACCACTAAATAAATGTTTCTCTACCCACATGTGCCCAAGACATGTTTCAGAATAGGAAATTGTTTCCAAATGACTGCGATTCTATCTACATTGTTCATTAAAGAAAGTTCAGGTTGATCCCATTAGAATTTTGTGGAAAAAATCAGATTTTGATGGCCTCAAAGGTAGAAAACGACATATCAAATTTTCTCTTTACTTCCAAAGGCTTCTCCATGTATTGTAGGTTTTTCATTGTGGCTCTTCAGGCTCTTGCGAGTAAATCGGTAGATTTGATACCACCAATATTTGTGGAAAAAATGCTACTTGTTTTTCTTTCCAAACCAACTTTGACATTTTTTCTCAAATATTTCTACTTTGATTGAATTATGATAGTCAATTAGAATCCAACCAATAGAGAGAAAATACAACAACAAATAAACTCAAAAGCATAGAATAAACTCGAAAACATAGCCATTGATGAACACTGGGGCGCATCATACAAGATAACTTAATCTCTTGACAAAAACATAGCTTAACTAGATGCTCATCAACTCTGGAATCCAATTGCATTAGCACCCTCTAGAATTTGTTGAAAGAATTTATAAATAAAGACACCATTAGAGGTGTAGAGTGAGTGATGGTGGTGGCTCTTGCACCAGGTTTGTCTTACAAGATGAAGAAGGAGCTAGAATCTCACATAGATTTTTTTTATTTGCTCATGCCCATCAACACATTTTGATCCTTCTACGCTAGCAATAATAAATAATGTTAGCCTGTTTCTTGGTTTCTTTATCATAAACATGTTGGACACCAACCTAATTAATATTTGAGGAGTAAACATGAAGGGTTTTTTTAATCCATCTCCTATATTTTTCAGTTTGTTTGAAGGATTTTCTCCTCAGGGTACATGCACTATAATTAATAGTGTATTTTCAAATACATATGAAATGGAAAATCAATTATTATTAGTATTGGTTTACTTTAATTTTAAATTTATTAAGTTCTAAAAGGGATAATTTTTTTGAGGTGCAAACGAGGAAAAGTTTGTACCTTAAAAGATTAGATATCTTTAAGTATTTAATAGATCCATATTTAAGATAGATATATGCTCATTTATTTTATTATAGTGATCTCATTTTTAGTTTTTTTTTTTTGTATTTCATTTTTAGTGAGATTGTTTTCTTAAATTTGTTAATGTTATAGTCTTAACATATTCCTATAAATACATCTAATGAACATATGG
>LPNX010638656.1:135811-328245 GCA_001517045.1 Pseudotsuga menziesii
ATAGAAAAATACAACATAGTTACCGAAGGAGGTCGTTCATATTGACTAAACTGAACTGAATATGTTTTAAAACTTCTTGAACCTTGAATTCCCTCCTCTCCACTTGATCATCAATGACAATTGGTTCATTTACATACCTTTAATTTTAGAAACAACCTTATGATTTCAATGGCATGATATGTTCTAGTACACGTCTCTGACTAATATTGCAGTTCATTGGAAGATATTTTACAAAAAACACCATGGTATCTAATCAGAGACTTGTTTTTGCTCTTGACACTCCTTTTGATAATTCTCAAAATCCTAAGAAGGAAGTCCTATCATTTTGTCTTTAAGTAAGTACAAATGTACCGACAACAATCTTCATTGGATATCAGTCTCCCAAGAGAAATTATAATCTGTATCAATCAATGGATGTTTATTTTAAAATGTGTACTGTAAATCTCCTTTGAAGAGTTAGGAAATAAATGGATATGATGTCAAACTAATAAACTAGACTCTACAATATAGGTCCCAAACATGAAAATATCCCCAATTCATGCCATCAACTATTTAATCATTAGAATCACCCCCAACAAGAAAATATGGGCCAGTGATGGCCACAATTTAGGAAGAAGATACAAGATGAAAACACACAAAAAATTATTATTAAGAATAATATAAATGTGGTATTTTCAATAAAGATAATTTAGAATTGCAAAAATAAAAACCCAACTTTATACATCTACCATTATTGACTTTGTTTACAAAATTCTAAGAAACTATCAACACAGCCCCAAATGTAGATGTGTTGAGATCAATCATTAGAAAAAACTAATTTTAAATGTGATGAGAGGCCATTATTGGGACATTGTCTGATATTGAACCAACATCTTTCTTCCTTGTGCCTTCTGGTAGGGGGATTTTGTTCTTCTCAAGCAGATGTGCCATCATGTCAATGGTATTCTTCATGAAATCACTCTCTGAATGCCACCCCTTGTGACAATAAGTGCATTTTGTCTTCTCTTTATTCTTCTTGTCCTTGTCCTTGCTAGGATTCGAAACCCCATCTGAAGATTTGGGTTGCTCCTGCTTCTTATTCTCTTGTTGCTTCAAATATCTGCATTTCTTCTTTCCTTGGGCTAGATTAAAAACTCTTGAAACAAGGGCTTAATTGTTACTGGATTTGATGGTACCCATTTGTACCATATTTTCTTGCTCTTGAGTCCATGAGTCTATGAAGTCTGCTAGCAATGGAATCCTCCAATTTTGAGCTGTGATCTTGCTAGAGTGGAATGTTGACACAAACACTGAATACTCTAGCCCTAGATTTGAAACTATTGACAAGATAAGATTCTTCTCTTTATTTTCTATTCCACATTTTTTTAGCTAAAGCACCAATGATTTGAACTTGGTAAAGAAGTCATGGATTGTCTCAAAGTGAGTTGGGCTCAATGAGATCAACTAATTTTTGTTTTGGTGGCCTCTCATCTCATCAGTATTCCCAAACAATGACTCAATCTTGAGCCATACTTCGTTGGGAGTTGTCAAACTGTCTACATGGAAGAGTAGGTCTCTCGAAATGCTGAGACAAAGCATTCCAAATGTCTCATCAAGTTTATTGAAGTACTTCAATTTCTCCACAGCATAGTTGGGTTCGGTCTCAGTCCCCATGGTGACTCTAAACAAGCCTTTCAACCTCATCTATATCACCATTTCAGCCTCTATTTTGAATGGAGTAAGCAATACATGAGTTTGTTCCATTTTTTCTTACGCACCGAGTGACAAAAACATTGCTTGTACCTGCAATTCAAACACTCGAATTTTTATGGAAAATGCCCTAAACAACAACTCAAATGTTCTGGTTTTGATTTGCAGCTACAAATATCTCTGATACCATGTGATAATTGATTCACAGTAGTATCTAGTAGCCAAGGGGATTCTTACAATTCGATATTACACACAATTATGCACAAAAACAACATAAAGAGTGAAATTATCATACACAAATGTAGTCAATAACTGATATTATTTTGACTGTCCAACATGTAAATATGTCTAGATCATTTTCATATTACATTAAGGAGAAATTGTTAGCCTTTGAAGGCCATCTAGATGAATACAAGAGTTAGGCTAGGATTTGAACTCAAAATCCCCCTAGATGGACCAATGAGCTCCCAAACCATCCCAAATGGTTACGAATTCCTATGTGGACATGGCTGGAGCATGATGAGACATAAATGAGGGAAGGATAGGCATGGGTGAGAACATGGGTGAGTGGGAGTGGCTCTAGGAAACAATAAATGCCCAAGGAGAGCCAAAAACCACCAAATACATGCACTAGTGCCTATGGTAAAACAGTTTCCCTGATTTAAGGGATGGGGAGCACACCAAGACTCATATTTCATTAATGATGGTGCCTGGGAAGTTAGAATGATCAAAGTGGAGCACCTCAACTGTAGTAAATGAGTCCAAAACACCCAATAGGCCAAGGTTGATCGACATAGCCTAAGTTTTGGACCATATGACATGGCATAAAAGCTAATGAAATGTATCCTAGGTGTATGATCATGGTACTAAGGTGGATTAGTGCTATAACAGATTCAAAGGTGGGTAGGACTAGCACATGGTTTGGGAACATGGTTTATTATATCCCATGGTATTTTTCCCATGGTATTGGTGGCCAATGGTATTTGGTGGCCCATGGTACTGTCCCACGGTACTGCATGTAAGGAAGTCTTTATAAGGCTTTAGGAGGCTCCATTGTAAAGTGGCATGGAGGTGAGCGGTGGCTAGCTCGCTTGGCCCAGTTGGATAGTTTGGCCATGGTAATGAAGATATTCATTGGTGTTGGTTTTTCCTTGTATGGGGTTTTCCAGGGTAAATGGTTGTGTATATCTAAATGGTTTCTTATGCTTATAATTTTATCGCATATTGTTATATTTTATTGCTCGTAATTCCTAATATATGGTATTAAATCCATGTTTTGGCATATAGTTGTGCTTGTTGTGTTGTATTAGGTTTTGAATTAATTATGGGGTGCATGTTCGGTGGTACCCAACACCCTAACAGTATTTTTGGTTCTTGATTAGAATGTAATTTCCTTGTGTTCTAGAAGCATAAGGTATCCCTGTTATGCACAAAGAAGGGATTTTGCATCAGGTGTGAAATAAAATACTAGGTAGGTACGAGGGTGGTAGGTGTACTCATAGCCTAACTTAATGTAGATCGGAGAGGTTTATTCTTCTATTGCAGGAGGAATGTGAGATGGTTTAATCTGAGTTGTGGGACCAAGATTGATGAACCATGTATGTGAAGATAATTCCTACAAAACTAGAGGTTACAACGGCCGAGGACCCATGTAATCTGGTAGATGGATTCCTATTTATATGGATTTCAATGATAGGGTTGGATGTAGGTACAGAAAGAGCATGGAATAAAATGAGCATGGAAAATCGATATGATGAAGCAACTGATGGTGATGGTGTAGTCACCATGGATACACATGAAAAAAATTTAATGAAGTAGTTTTCATGTAAATGGGCATATGGATGTAAGACCTGGTAAGGCATGTATACCACTGGTAACTCATTGGTAACGTTGAGAGATAGACCTAGGTGATAGGGGGTGTATGTGAGATTCCTCGGTAAAAGATTTGAGGTGGGTTGGTGATTGAATAGGTAAAGCTAATACCTAGTAATATACCCATAGTCTTAGGATATGTAAATACTGGTATACTATTTCTACATCATTGTTATTGCATAGGGTATTATATCACTAATTACGACATGTTATTAACTACGAGTAAAGCTTGATCACCTAGCAATGGAAATCACACATATTAACTAAAGCTGATATCATAGTTGGAGTAATTGACATGTACTTGTATTCATGTAACATAAGTGATATAGCTTCCATTTTTACTATTCAACCAATATGATTCCTTATATTCCCATAGGTCATACATGAATCTATGTACTGATAGTTCTCAAATTAGGCAAATGGGATGAGTGATACTTGTGTGATTACTAGTATATATGATGATTACCACACCTAAATATAAGGGTTATATTAACTCTATGAATATGGAACCATATGAACTAAAGAGAATCAACACACTTACTACAATAAGGATGGTATTATATATAAGAAATATAAATACTAGTTAGTTATGGAATCAATATAAGGCACATATTGGGATTATTCAACATGTCACTGTAATCACTGTGATTAGTCTTACATAGTTAATACATGTAAAAAGTAAGCTATATCAAAACCCAATCATAGTTTTGTTGGTTTAGGTTCACATTCCATGGTTGGAGCTCACAGGTTGGAGATCACAGTTCACAATTCACAACACAATTCTAGAAGCCTTAGAAGAGGTACCATATGAACTTTGGTACCCTACTTTAAGTGTACTCAAATTTATAGCAACAATAACCCTATGCGTCTAGAAAATATAATATTTATACTTCTTTCATGCCAAGATACTCCAAGAGGGGAGTTATGAACATAATATATAAACTTGGCATTTATTCTAGAATGGTCACTTAGGAAACCCTAGGTTTTAGGGTGGTTACCAATAAAACGTAAAATAAAGTTGAGTACATTTAGAGTAGCATACCAAAGGTCATGTGGTCACATAATAATAAAACAATAAAAGTAATAAGGTTAAGTAATCATACCAAAGGTGGTCAAGGTACCACACACAATAAGGGTGCTAGGACCAAATAGAAGATGAAGGACCATAAGTCAACAAAAGGGGTCACAACAATATGGTAAGGAAACCCCCATACCCACAAGACCAAGGTGTACCGTAAAGGTGGACAAACAACCCATTTTACCCATGGGGCCAGCAAGACCAATGAATTTAATCTTTTCTATCTCTCTAGTTATATTGTCACATATATTTTTATCATCATTGTATAAGCATAAGTAAATAACAAAGGTAGATCTAGAAAAGTACTATTGTAATAAATTCATACATAATTTTCATCTCTTTCAACTGTAATGCTCCATTGGTCACTACGTTAAAGTTGGTCCTTGAGATGAGTTATCAATTCCAATGTATAGAACATAAATAGTAAGAACATTACAACGAATTTTAACTAATCAATAGTAATTAGAGAATAATAATAATGCTAGAAACACTCAAATTAAATGTATGAGACAATAATGCCTTAACCACGAACCCTGTTGAAATCCATATTTTCCATTCTTGGGGAATCACCTACAACATGGATGACATTGGAAATCCCAAGCTATCCATCTTCAAAATTTCCTCTCCAATCCACTAGTCTGCTCCTCCACCAAACACCTTCAAATTAAACTTTGACGGTGCTTCGTAGGGTAACCCAGGACCTCTTGGTTTTGGAGGAGTAATTAGAAATGTAGAGGAATATTCAGCACTATGATAATTTGCAGAGTCCCTCTCCATCCTCTTGGAATCGGATCTAGAAATCTCATTTCGGCAAATCAATCGGGTGTGGATAGCATCGACTGGGAATTGATCTTCAAGGCTGAGACCCCCCAACACATCTGCTAGGCAATAGATGCAATGTAGAAATAAATGTTGGTTGAGTTTATATTAAAGCTTGGTACTGATGTGGTCGTTAGAAACTACTGGAGGATTAAGTTCTTGCTATCCAGAGCGATGTGTGAAATGGAGAGCTTTGGATATATGGTGAAACTCAACATCAATCTGTTTAAGGAGGACATTGAAAACAGCCTCCGCCACATGCAAGACATCATCCGTCTCTCTGAACCACCATTTCATCGTCCACAAGGAAGAAAAATACCTGATCGATCTTCCAAGAAAGGGGAAACTAGTAATGCCCATGATGACAAGGCAGATTCTACTTTCAGGGGATAATCTCTGCTCCTTTTTCTTTAACTGTTGTTTCCAGTGTTTCCTTCCTTCTGAATTTCATCTAATCTTAGTAGTTTATTGTTTACTAATTATCCACCTCTATATAAAGTTTGAACTGATGTAACCATGGTCAAATTCTCATCTAGATTATGCTCTTTTCTCGTTATTTTTGGATAGTTGTTTATGGTCTTACACCAGATACTAGGAAGACCCATCTTACTACAGATTTGTAATAATGCTCTATATTTACTGATAATAGAAAATTTTCCTACTTGATGATGGAAAAAAATTTAGCATTACTCAATGGTCCTTGTGAGAATTTCTTCTCAATTAGATCTAGGAGCTAGAACAATTTCACCATCAAAGTGTTTGACAAAACATGCAAGAGAAAAACAAAGAGACTGAAATAGATGGAATAGCACATGTGAAAGGTGATAATTGTTGATCATGTTATTATCATACACATTTATAATACATTGGACAAATTTGAGTAGCTCTAGAAGCAAATTGGATTTGTACATGTTTCAAGGTGAGAATTGACCTCAATCCCCCCCTAGGTGGACCAATGGAGCTCCAAATCATCCCAAATAGTCACAAACCAAGGTGTGAACATTGGTGATGTGTGCTAGGGTATTAAATACTCCAAGGCATGCATGGGTGAGAAGATAGAGGTGAGTGGGAGGCTCAATGTGGCAATAAATGCTCCTAGGAGAGCTAAAATGGACCAAATACACCACTAGCACCCCCTAGCCAAACCCAGATCACCCAAATAAAGGATGTAGCACCCCAATGCATTAAATGCATGAGGTCATATGTGTGTTGGGTTGGCCAACTATAGCACTGGTGCATGTGTGAAAAGGCCTAGAAATAACCAGTTCACCTCCTAGACAACTTCCCTAAGTCTAAACTATAGGATATCGTTGCAAATATTCAATTGAAATTAGCCTAACCTCAAAAATATGTACTAAGGATTTATTAATGCTCCTACACCCCCCCTTAATCCAGAATTAGTACAATTTAACGATTTATTAAGGCGTTGGAAACTAAGGTGCAAATCACCTTTTACAGCAAAATTCTATTGATCCATGTAACAGAGGTAAGGAGGAAAACCTCATGGGACAAAACCTCCCCTCAAAAAAATGGATTATGACATATAAGGAAGGCTGCATACACTCCAAAATAAATAAATAAATGTCTGGAGGAATCTTCTTCTTGGGAAGAAGTAGAATGTGCTCAACCAACTCAGGAACAACTGCATGATGAATCCTCAGACCATGTAGAACAACTAAAATGCACTGATAGGAGAGTGAATGGTTCTCTTCATACTTGAACCTCAAACCAAACACAATTCCATTCCCAAAATAGACTTGAAGTACCTAAGAATAGGTGAACCCAAGTGAGTCATAAGGATCTTGAAGAATCAACTTTGAAGGAAGGTTGTAATCAGCTCCAAGAAGGTGTGCCATTGTGATGGAAAAGGCTTCTCCATCTTCATATGAACTTGAAGGAACTCTACTAGTGATGGTGGAGGAATATATGGGAAAAATAGTGTGAAGCAATGAGATATCTTCACTTGACATCCAAACCTCTCCATATTTTGAGCCAACACTCTCATGTGAAGAAAACCCATGTTCTAGAGAAGGCTCGCTATGGAAATCAACTAACAATACATATTCCCCATTCGTAACAGAAGACATAGAGGAGAAGGGTGTAGAATGGATAGATAAATATTCAGCAGTAGTGATGGAAGAAAATCGTATGCTATCTTCATGAAACATAGCTTCTTGACAAGGAGAGGAAGCCACAGAGGAAGAAACTTGAGTTGTATCATTTGTTGAATCTTTGGCTACTTCTTCTTCTTCATTTCGAACAACTTCTTGAGAAATGTATGAGGTCGAGATCATAGGAGGAAAAACACATAAGGAGGTGCCCATTTTCTTTCTTTCCATATATCTCACATCTTCTTGCTGCATGCCAAGATCTTCATCTAGATTTCTCCAAAGCTTGAATGGGTAATCAGCAGAATCAAGGAGGTAGCACATTGTAGGAGGTATAGCTAGACACATAGTTCCATAGTCTCTATCATTTTCATTAAGCCAATCATACTTCTCTTGATGGGACTCTGTCTCTCTCACAACACCAATGGACACATCATAGAGACATTTCCTCTTGAGATATGCACACATCCTTGACTTCCACTCAGAATAGTTTAATGAAGAAAGGAGAGGAACAACTTTAGAATCCATGAAGTTCTTGTAGGAACCTACAATGAAAAACACTTAGATTTTTTGGAAATATGCCCTAAACAACAACTCAACCTCAAAATATTTGTTGCAGCTCCAACTAGCTCTACTACCATATGATAATTGCTTCTCAATTAGATCTAGGAGCTAGAACAATTTCACCATCAAAGTGTTTGACAAAACATGGAAGAGAAAAACAAAGAGACTGAAATAGTTGGAATTGCACATGTTAAAGGTGATAATTGTTGATCATGTTATTATCATACACATTTATAATACATTGGACAAATTATGGTGGCTCTGGAATCCAATTAGAGTTACACATGTGTCAAGGTGAGAATTGACCTCAATCCCCTCTAGGTGGACCAATGGAGCCCCAACTCAGCCTAAACAGTCACGAACCAAGGTGTGAACATTGGTGAGGTGTACTAGGGTATTAAAGACTCCAAGGCATGCATGGGTGAGAATATAGAGGTGAGTGGGAGGCTCAAGGTGGTAATAAACGCTCCTAGGAGAGCCAAAATGGACCAAATACGCCACTAGCAACCCCTAGTCAAACCCAGATCACCCAAATCAAGGATTTCGTGCTCCAATGCATTAAATGAGGGCACACATGTGCTGGGTTGATCAAGTATAGCGTTAGTGTATGTGTGAAAAGGCATAGAAATGACTAGTTCACCTCCTAGACAACTTCCCTAAGTCTAAACTATAGGATATCATTCCAAATATTCAAATGAAATTAGCCTAAGCTCAAAACTATGTACTAAGGATGTATTACTACTCCTACATTCCTTATGATAAATTTGGTCCTTGAGATTAAATAAGCAGAGATAACAGTAATAAAATAAGAACATTAAATAAACAAATATTAATATCAAAGAAAAATTAGTCGAAAATATACAAGTCACAACACATATATTAACATCCCAAAAAGGTCGAGTCTGAGTCCTAACAACCCACAAGAATCATACCTCTATCCAATTTGCATCTGATAGCCGAAAAATATCACAAATCTATCCAAAAACCTCATAGAGGTCACAACTCAAGTACAATGAACACACACAAGTTCACAACCCACCACAAGATTCATTCAAGAGTCATAGATCGGGTTTGAAGAAACCCTAGGGTTCACTGAATAGTAGAACCTTGATACATTACATGGAAATTATGATAGGTTTCACCACAAAAATGAAACGTATCAAGAAAATCATGACTCATTTCATCTCTTTTAGCTTTTAAAATTTGATTTTTCTTACCCTATCTTAAGTTCACTTAACTTTATGTTTATGTTTTTGGTTGGTAAATATGCTAAAATATAGGAGTAGTTGAGTGATATTTCTAGAAGACCGTGATCCTCTCTTGGACTATGTATGCCCTCTAGGGTTGGGTTGTGTTCTATGTATTCCCTCTATGGCTAGGGACTTGAAATTATGAAGAGGAATGTGACTGTGTGTCACTACTCTGTTGGACCGTTACTATGTGTCACTGCTCCTTTGGACCATTACTTAGGTGCACAATGGGTTAAATGCATGGAACTTGACTTGTTCTATGGTCCTCTTTCTTGCAGAAACAATTCTCTTTGCTATACACAAAGAATTGATGCTTATAACATATGCACAATATTTATGCTCCCATGTATGCATGAAGTACTAATTCTCTCTTATATGCATGAAGCATCAATCATCCCTTATTACATTGAGATTTCTTTTTTTATGCCTTACCATGAGTTACAACATGCAATTCTTCACGTCTTAGTGTTGAAACATGTTCGGAAGACCTTTGCTTTGAAACATTAGTTACTTGACTACAATTGGTTACATTTAGAAATTAGTGTATGCGGTGATATGTTCTCACAATGTACAATATTCATTTGCCTCGCAATATGGTAAAAAATGCATGCAATATCACATAGCCACAAATATTGTACACTGTGAGAATATATCGTGACATACACTGTAATTCACTACTTGCACAAATATTGTTTCTCTGTACTGATAGAACTGCACCCAATGATTTAATATTTGTCATGAATATTTTATCAGGTAAAATATAAATAGCGAGATCAATTGGATTTACCACTAGTCATTAGTTGAATTCTATCAAAATAGAGTAGACACTAGTGAAAATATATGCTCTAAATTAAATTACAGCTAGATGAGACGTCCTCTTGCATGACTATTGTTGAGCCTCATTTTGTTATCATTTTTTGGCATTAAAATAACACATTTAAATGCATATTTTATTATCTTTCGTGTATTTTATGTCATGCAGATCGTTATTCAGCACAAGGTAAGAACAAATTTAACGTTTATTCAACTTTGGTTATTAATATCATTTTTTATGATTTCATTAACTCAAATCTATATTATTCAAAGCATATTTGATATATTAATTAATATGTGTATTTGTTTGCAGGTTATGTAGTATGATTGGGAGAATTTATAAACAAAACGCATTCAGCTTGCCATTTAGCCTGATCTGCGCAAGCGATGTCTAGCTCATCACACAGCGTCTCGTCCAGATCGCTAATCAGTTTATGCGTTGTCCATAACCGATCTCAAGTATTAAACATTGAAGCAATCTGCAAACTATTTTGTTGACAAAGTTCCCATGTGATAACATCATCAACAGTTTAAAAGGATCGTTGGTGCGTTGATTTCTCCCAACACCAAGATGCTCACTTCCCACGCGTTTAAAGAAGGTGCACTCTTGTTCTAGAATTGTTCGTGGCCTCTTCCGAATTCACCACCAGTCTACGCATTTGAAACGATGAACGGCCTATGTTTTGGAAGATCGCCCTCACGCTACTCTTGTTCCCCACCACATCACTAGTTCATGCGCCACATTTGAAGTCTATTCACACTAATGAAGGACCTATGTTCTGGAAGACCCATCGTGTACATTTCCTGTGCCCAACATCACTCCACCAGTCATGCAAAAGGAGGAGTAGTTACACCACCACGACACCTTGCTCATGCTGAAGATGCCACGATCACGCTGAAAGAGGCAGATGCTCATGTGCTGGCCTATGAACAATTATTTCCTTTTATGATTGATTCAATTTAGAAGAGTAGTCGACCACTAAAGTGTCGAATTGCTCAATCTCTTGAAAACATTGTGTATATAAACACCTCCATGCAGAGAGATAGGCGATTGATCAATCCATTAGGTAGATAGTTAGTCTATTTTGGGAGAAGAATATTGTAACTATGTCCCTCTTTTTAATAGAAGCTCTACGCCTTGCTTTTTATGACTGTGTGTGAAAGCATTCACCAGGAATTACCCATGATTGCTGAGAGGGCCCCTCGACAATTCATGTTTCTATTTCCGTATGAGTTTTTGTTATCTCTTCATCACAGATAAGTAGTTTTGTTTTTAATTTGTTTATATTTGTTTCTATGTTTTCTGTAACATGTATCTGTTGTAGTTAATATAATTCACACTGTGTTGTTAATGTAGTTCTCATTTATAGAATTAAAATGGCCGGCCACATATAGCTTATTTCTAGTTTCCTTTCAGTTTTTATTTCAAGTTAGTGCTTAATATTATGTCAGTCTTAGGTATAATTTATAATTAGAGATTAGTTTTGCTGCTTTTTGTTTAAACTATAAATTAGTTTAGTTATGTTTCAGTTTGTTTTATTTTATAATAGAAATAATTTCTTCATACCCTTAGATTAGTAATCCCTTTTGATTATCGTAATTAATTAATATTAAATTCTATCCTTTATATATTTTGTTTTCATATACGCAAAATCAGCTGATAATTAAATCATTTAGGTCTATTTTTATTATTTTCTGTATACAGCCTCTCATTCGGATTGTGTGTTTGGACTTTCATTTGGACCTTCCTTCCAGATTACCGTCTAGCCTTCCATCCGACCTTTAGTGTTCTTAGTTTATTTTTAACCTATTTTCAGTTTTATTTCTTTGGCTTTTTGAATTCTGTTATGTTTTGGTAATTAGGTATTAGTTACATCAGCCTCTAGGACCTTAGGTTAGATTATTTTAAAGTACTTATTAAAAGCCCTTTTTGTTTTTCTTTTCAATTAAAGCATGTTTTTTGAATTATGATTTGATTTTCTTCTTTTGTCTTTGATATCCTCATTTATCATTGTTGTAATATCTGATAATTGTATCTCTGGTTTAGTTTAATTCGCCATTGTTTATATTGAATTTAGGGTTAAACATGTTAAATACACCAATACTTTGTATATTGATACTAGTATAGGATTTATTCCTTTAATTGTATGTTTATTGAAAATGCATATAGGTTAGAGAATTAGAGAAGTCTTCTTAATTAAGTTTTCTTTATTAAGGTTTCTACTTGCTTCTTTATTTATTTTTTCTACTTATTCATAAGTTAGACCTTTCTCAGTTTCTGAAGTTGTTTATGAAAGTTTTCCCATTCTTAGACTAAGAAGAAGAAGAATTAATTAATAAGTAGTTTACTTTCTTAGAGTAATATTGTTTATATCTTTACTTTTCAGTATTTGTTTATCAAATATAGGTTGACACTATTCTGGTTTATTATTCTGCTTCGGTTCTAAATTACTTTAATAGTTGTAGACTTAGGAGTTTGACTTAGTTTTTCATTTTGAAAGATTTTTCAATATTTTGTTTATTAAATTATTTCTACAACGCCCTAGGAACCCCTCTACCTTCGCATATATTTTGTAGCAACTCTAAGCCTACCAACCCTGATCGATAATTAAATATTAGGTGTATTTAAGATAGTAGAACACACCCAAACATTTTGGCGCCATTGTCGGGGAGTTGTTCTGTAAGGTAGAAAAACATAGAATTTGCTTATGAAGTTTAGTGATAGGTTGGTGGAAAAGGAGCGGTAAGATGAGAGGTAAGAACCTGTGCATATGTTATAACAGGCGCCCCCAAACATAGCAGTAGCAGTAGTCTAGGTTCTCCTTTAGTTCAGTTTTTCATGAACAGAGTCCAGATAGATAAGGATAGATAGGTTGCCTTTATGTTATACAACAAGGGGAAGGGGAAATGGTAAGACACAAAGCTGAATTCACTATGGAATTTCCATAGTGTGACAACTTGACGCATCCGGTTTAGTGGGTCTCCCCAAAGCTGTGTTGTTCATTTTTTGCACAAGTGTGTTTACTCTACGCAAAGTTTGATTTATTTCCCTTAAGCGTATTTTTTCTTTTGCAAACATAGATAGTTTACTTCTTCATAAGTTCAATTTGATGCACATGTTTTACTTTCATACAATTTACTCGTATGCGAGTGTAGGACTTATTTTACAATTAAATCACTTAGTGGTGTTGTAAGCGCCACCCATCCTCCTAACAAACTAACAGGAATATTTGAAAGGGGAGCTTTAAGATAACACATGAAAAACTATTTATATTGTGGGAAGATATGGTAGGAGAGAAGGATGAAGAAGTTGTTACCTTTGAATTCCCTATTAGAGATCCAGGAGTAGTGGCACAAATACAGTACGTTCCCCCATCCATTTTTCAAATTTTCATGGACTAGAGAATGAAGACCCTGATGAAATTTTATTTCAATTGGAAATACTTTGTAGAGCATATAATGTTCAAAATCTGAAATTTTTTCCCTCTTACTTTGAAAGGAGCAGCCCTCCGATGGTTCATGAGCCTAGGTGGGAAATGCATTTGAACCTGGGAAGACATGAAACATATGTTCTTGAAAAGATACCAAGATTATTTTAGGGTCAATGAGGACATCTTTGAAATAACACAGGGAGAAGAAGAAACTTTGGAAAATTATGTCGAACGCTTTCAATATAACTTTCAAAGATCAAAACTAAGATAGTGAGGAAAGGATACCTTCAAAAGACTTTTACTTAAAGGCATAAAAAGTGAATATTTAGAAATTTTAAGTCTAGTGGGAGTAGGTGATGTATTTCAATTATCATATTATAATGTTTGTGAATTATGTAGAAGATATTTAAGAGGAAAATTCAATATTAGTAAAAATATACCCTCTTCTTAGCCTCATCGTAACCCCTGTCAACCTTGTTTACAAAGCCTTTCTGTCCCATTTGATGATCATAGGGATACTCTCTCTTATGATGCAACACTTCCTGTTCTACAAGATTTTCAACAATATCCCATTTTCTAGGCAGGATAAACCACACAAGCTAGTCAATTACACCTACCACAATCACCTTCTCATAAACCTCCTCTATGCCCTACGCACATTCCTGTTCAATCCAATCCACATTATAAAAACAATAAAGCAGTACAATATGCTTACAGTGTTGAGCTGCAACATTTATCCACCTTCCCTACCTCACCAACGTTATTGCAAGAAATTCATACGAGATTTGGAGAGGTTATAGATCAAGGGATTGTAAATACTATGAAATAAAGTGAAGTTTATACTTGGCCTTTTCCACAAGAAGACAAGATCAACCTGGAATGCCTCTCATTCGATGAGGGAGGGACCTTAGAACTTGAATATTCCCTGTCATCAAACTTAGATTCTTTATACATCCTAGAGTTCAATGAAAGATCGCGTGACATAACAAATGAAGAAGAAAACATAAAATACATAAGTCACATTGAAATATGGCTCCAAGAGGGAACCAAGCCACGGTAACATCTTCTTCTTCAATGTTTATTGCTGCTAAATCGAACAACTCGGTTGATTTTTCATATCTCGGTAATCATTGTAATATTTTTCTTATATGTGGATAAAGGTATATTTCTAAAAGTTTGCTTCGAACATGGTTACATTAGAAGAATTCATATACTTGAATTGTTTTCTTTCATTTTAGTAGAATAGGATATTATGTAAATATATTTTTGTTTTATTAAATAAATAAGAGTTACTACAGGTGACTTTTTTTCTTTCCATAATGTTATATATGTTTTTATAAATAAAAATGAATCATCTAACAAGTGGTTTTGCAGTTTGATTATAATAATTTTATCTATAAGCAGCTCATGGAGTATTATCTGAAAGACAATTTATGATCGTAAGAAATCTTAAACCTTTCTTAAAAATTGTAGCTTATAGTATTTATGTGTACATCATTCTTAAGTGTTCCATTTATGATTCAGATAGTTTTTTATTCAGACATGTATATTTCTGATTTTCTATTTTAAACAGTTGCATGATAAGACTTACTCTCATTATTATCTTTTTCGAATTTCACCTTATACCTATGGATTACTAGTTTATCCTATACTTGTTATCAAAACTTGTCTCTTAAAGTATTTTTGTGTGATAACTCGATAGTAGGTGGAATTTTTCCTGTGGGAAACATTATTTATCTTTCACGAAGAAGAAGGATTGTAAGTTCAAAGAACAGCTTTAAGTTATTCTCTTTTGACACGATCTATGATTAAGGCCATTATGAAAATTAATTATAAGTTTTTACAAAATTGAATTATGTGTTTTAGTAGGGCTTAGCACACTCTAGTACCAATCAGCTTCCATATACTTAATATCATTATACAAGGAAAACCCACTGGGGTACTGAATAGGCCTGCTGGCAGCGGGTCAATGCTAAGTAAAAACTTAAAACAAGGAAGCTCGATAAATGCAAGTAAACCCATCAGGGTACTGAACATGCTTGCTAGAAACGAGACTATGCTTGCATGGTACCAAGATAAACCCATCAGGTTACTAAGCAAGCCTGCTGGCAATGGGGCAATATCGGGTAAAAGAGATCTAGTTAATGCACTACTATGCACATGATTAGGAGAATAATGATAAATATGAAGAAAAATTTTCAAATTTTATTTTAAGGCCGATTGTTTTTAATGTCATTTGAGAATTGCTGTAAGTTGGGATTGGACCTCGCTATCTAATTCAACAAATACCTAGGATGTCATTATCCTAGAAATGGAGCCCATAGCTATAAAATATCACACACTTCGAGGTAAACTCAAAATATATTATGATGACAAGATATCTTTAAAATAAGGCATGGATGACTAGCTTTTCCTTTGTCATGTTTTCAGTTCTCTTATCAACATTTAAGTGGTCTTTCTAAGCACTGTTATCTTTTTCATGAATATACATATCTAAATCATTTCCAGTTACTAGTTAGTTTTTCTTTTTACAAAATAATAAAATAGCATGATAGGACTCTTTTTTTATATGGAACAATCGAATCTTCTTTCTCATGGCTTGAGGACACACCATACCTTTTGTTTCCGGGGAGAGGATTAGGAAAAATTAGACTGTTTTTATTTTCATTATTTACGACAGATCTATTTTCTCTAACAAAATGATAAGTGTTTTTCAGGATAAATTAGCAATGGAACTTAGTTATAGCATGGAGTATATTTTTACAGAAGATCAATATGGAGGACTATATGAAGGATTGAAGGATAATCCAAATGAAATACCACATGACAATCTAAACTTGGTGATATTATAGCACTTATGACTAAAATTTGCTAACCAAATTCTGTTTTTGGAAAATAGTTTTTACCTCCATGAGAATGCTTTGACCTTAAAGTTTTTTTTTTGTTATCATTTCATTATTAGTAACCCTATGCTTTTACTCAATCATGTATGTAAACTATCAAATGATTAATTTTATACCTTTGGTGTCATATGTTCAAATTGTCCAAAGTTTTACTTTGGACATGGTTTAACTAATTATAAACTTTATGAACTCAGTCATTCATGCATATGCCTGTTGCTGGCTCACATTTCAAAGTTCCCTTTGACAGTACGATCTCTTATATTTTTCTTTGCTTAGTGGGACCTGGCATTTATCCAGTTTGGGGGAATGTTAAGCCTCATTTTGTTATCATTTTTTGGCATTAAAATAACACATTTAAAGGCATATTTTATTATCTTTCGTGTATTTTATGTCATGCAGATCGTTATTCAACACAAGGTAAGAACAAATTTAATGTTTATTCAACTTTGGTTATTAATATCATTTTTTATGATTTCATTAACTTAAATCTATATTATTTAAAGCATATTTGATATATTAATTAATATGTGTATTTGTTTGCAGGTTATGTAGTATGATTGGGCGAATTTATAAACAAAACACATTCAGCTTACCATTCAACCCGATCTGCACAAGCAGTGCCCAGCTCATCACGCAACTTCCCATCCATATCGCTAATCAGTTTGCATGTTGTCCATAACCGATCTCAAGTATTAAACATTGAAGGAATCGACAAACCATTTTGTTGACCATGTGCCCAGGTGATAACATGATCAACAGTTTAAAAGGATCACCGGTTGGTTGATTTCGCCCAACACCAAGCTGCTCACTTCCCACGCGTTTAAAGAAGGCACACTCTTGTTCTAGAATCGTTCGTGGCCTCTTCCAAACTCGCCACCAGTTTGCGCATTTGAAACAATGAATGACCTGTGTTCTGGAAGATTTCCCTCATGCTACTCTTGTTCGCCACCACATCACCAGTTCATGCACCACATCTAAAGTCTGTTCATGCTGATGAAGGACCTGTGTTCTAGAAAACCCATCGTGTACATTACATGTGCCCAAAACCACTCCACCAGTCACGCGAAAGGAGGAGTGGTTACACCACCATGACGCCCTGCTCATGCTGAAGATGCCACGATCATGCTGAAGGAGGCAAATGCTCATGCGCTGGACTATGAACAATTATTTCCTTTTATGATTGACTAAATTTAGAAGAGCAGTCGACCACTAAAGGGTCAATTTCTTGAAAACGGTGTGTATATAAACACCTCCATGCAGAGAGATAGGCGATTGATAAATCCATTAGGTAGATAATTAGTTTGTTTTGAGAGAAGAAGATTGTAACTGCGTTCCCTCTTTTTAATAGAAGCTCTACGCCTTATTGTTTATGACTATGTGTGAAAGCATTCGCCAAGCTGTTGGTTTTACTGGGCAGACCCGGGTTTACTATCATGTACCAACAACACCCCTAGCTCACTGGCCCTTTCGGCAACAGACCGCGGAGCGGCCTGAAGTCTCACCCGAAGTGATCCTAATGCGTTGGCCAAAGACTCAAGTGTCTCGACCAGGTTCTGTATGGCGTCCTATGTGTGCCTCGCATCTCTTCTTATCCTGCGAGGTGTCTCTTACTGCGACGCAATGCGCAGTTTCCTCTTACTCACGATGACTCCAACCTTTTATCGCATCGTTGCGTCTCGGGCGACAAGCAACTCCCTCCTACGCTCAATCCTCAACCCGCGGTATCATGCACCACAACTCCTTTGATGGTGCGATATTGCCTCCCTTGACATCCTACCACTGCGACTCAGCGTACTAGTGTTCAACTTACAGGACTCAATACACAAGGTTGTTTTATACTACGACTCTTAACTGTCTTAAGTGAAACGTAGACCAACTCTTATACAAAACACTTAAAGAATTCAACTTGCATTTATCCTTCTAATATGCTGTGAACTAAATAACACATACATACATTTAGTGTAAGCAAAGTTCATGTAATGAATGACAGATATAGTAAGCAAATACAATCACATGAATCAATCACATAACATTCTCATTTTACGTGGTTCACTTCTAGGGTAGAAGCTACATCCACAGAACTGTATTTCTATATTATAACTTGAGAGAGGTACACAGTTCTGATGCACCGCATATGCAGCTAGAGATATTCTGGGTAACTCCGCACACAGCCTGGAGCCCTTCTCTCTTAGATCTCTTCTCTATATTGCCTTCTTACAATATACTCTCACTCTCTCTCTCTCTCTGTCAATCCCTGTGGATTGTTACATACATGCTCAATGAGCTAGCTACTGGTTACAGTAAGATACTATCGACTGAATAAAGAACCAGAGCTCAAATCTAATACAAGGTAACTGTGAGCTAACAGACTCAACGAATAACTAGCTAGATGGCTTAAAATGCTCAAAATTCCAACCTTTTACAATAAAAAATATATCCCTTTATAGGCGGCCCGAAGGTCTCGCCATTACAACACTGTGGGCTTGTCCCAACAGTAACCCAAAACCCTAACTAGTGACAGTCGACATATCTGTACTTGGGGTAGCCGCTTTCCATCACATGACTACTCTCTGCAGTATTCCATGCTTCCCGGCGCTGACCATGGGTACTATGCACCGCTTCCCATCTTCTGTCCTTCGTCTTCAATACCTCGGCCTCGTCGCTCCTTTTCCTTTATGAGGGTAGCTGAGCCCTCCTGTCTTCGCCACTGCCTTCAATGTAGTGGTTGAGCTCTCTCTTCTCGGCCGCTCAGGTACTATCGTCTTTCTTGACTTCTCTATCCCAACAGTCACAGTTTCTGGCTCTGCTCTGCAGCTAGAAACATGCTACAGCGTCATATCTTTACCTTATCTCTTCGTCTTCGCCAAACTGTCTATCCACCAAAATGGAAACTTTTCTTGTAGCTACGGGACTCTGCTCCAACAGTCCCCTAACACTTACTTGTGGCTCGTCCCCGAGCCACTACCAGCGGTCTTCTCCTGTTGTAGCTTCTCCTTGGCTTCTTGCGAAGTGTGGTGAAGCTTGTCCTGAAGTCCTACGACTTCTTTCTGCATAGCTGCGACACGCTCTTGTGCTGAGTCAAGCATAGCTTGACTAATACTGGAGCCTTCTGCTGCATCAATTTCATTTCTGGTGGCAGTGAACTCCCCAACTTTCTGCTCAACTGTATCGACTAGCTCTGTGATTTGTTCCTGATATGGTTGAAGCAGGTCATTGATGTGTATCTCCTTTGCTCTCAACCGCTGCGCTTCCTGCTACAAGCGGTTCATCTCCATCGTCTTTCTCATCTTCTGAAGAGCTGCTAAGCTCTTGATTTCTTCCTTCATTGCTGCTGCGGTATTCTCTATCTGCTGAATACTTTGCTGGATTTCTACTTTCTCGGGAGGCTCATCTAAATCTGACCATGCGTTCGTCGCATCGGCTAGCACCGCCACTGCATCATCTATGCGAGATTTCATCTCCGTGGAAGTGAGTCGAAAGGCCTCTACTCTGGCTTCCTTGTCTGCCTGGGGGGTGCCCGGTGGTCTAGCCTCAAGCTCAGCAATCTGCGCTTTGTGGTCTTCCTCCATCTTGGCCACTATTTCTTCCATCTTGGTTACTTTTTCCTCTAGAGCCTTTGCTCTATCTGCAACTCTTCTTACCTTCTGCGGGAGAGGCAAGGCGAACTCAATATTACATTGGGGTAAATCCAATGCGATACTCTGTAAGACTTGAGAGAGATTATGTTCTCTATCTTCATATGTTCTTAACTCATCTTCCTTTTTCTGATAGCTGGTGCATTCTTAAGACCAACGGGCATTACCGTATACTGGAATGAGCCCCATTATGTTGCAAAAGTGGTCTTATGTTGATCTTCTGGGTGGATTCTGATATGGTGATAGCCTGAAAATCCATCAGTGAAGGAGTAGACCTCCTATCCTCCCACATTGTTTAGTACTTCATCAGTGAAAGGTGTTGGAAATGGGTCATGAAGCGATGCATCGTTGAGTTTACGCAAGTCGACACAGATACTGATGTCTCCTTTAGTTTTCTTCTCTTGCATGACCATGGGACTAACCCATTCGCTCTCTTCTACGGGCTCAATGATGCCTGCTGCTAGCATCTTATCGATCTCATCCTTAAATTTTTCTTTGTAGCGTGGATTTAATCTATATGGACGCTGCTTGACTGGTCTAGCATCCTCTTTCAATGGTATCCTCATTACTCCCAGGTCTCCGACTATTCCCTTCATCTCTGTGAACTTGGTGGGAAATAGGTCCTGATAGTCATGTAGCAAGTTTGCAATTTGTCCAACTGTTTCATCGGTCCAATAGTCTCCAATAGAGGAAAACTTTGGTTATGTGTCTGTGCCAATATTTATCTTTTTAATATTGATCGGCTCTGTGATTGTTGGAATCTGTAGCTTCAGTCCATCAACATCGCGAGTCCCTTCTGACTCCGAAATGTTGATGTTGCGAGGATCCTCATCCTCATCATCTGGTTCTGCTTCGAAGTTATAGCACTCAAGTGCATCTTCTAAATGGATGGCCCACTCAGTTTGAGTATGTACTGATAGGGTGCAATCCTCAAATATCTTAACCTTTATTACATCTAGGGCCTGATCAACATTTGGATACTTAGATTCAAAAGAGAAGGTAAGTAGAAAGTTGTCTATTAGAAGTGGCCATGTAGTTGTTCCCTTGCGCAATTCAGTCTCTGTGTGCCAGTTTCGTGGAACTGTGTCCAAAGTGTGAATGAATCGGTGAACCCATTCATCCTCAGGAATGTCCGACCAATCCTGTTCACATGTCTGAATATGTGACCTGGGGTCACTTTCTCCTATGTATCTCTGCTGGACATACTCTCTGTCGGTAGAGAATCTGATCACCATCAATCTCTTAAGATCATCCCATGATGCAATATTCTCTTTATGTGCATACCACCATCTTGCAGGTGTGGCTCGTACTGCAAGGTCCATAGCTACGATCCTCTGCTCATGAGGAATTTGTTGTTCCATCTGTGTGAGAAAGTCCTGGATATCTGTTAGACCATGAAATGATGGAATCTCGTTGATATTTGCGCCAATTCATCGCAGTGACTTAGTCATGTACACACATCTGTGCACTGAGACTTCGTAAAGTCTGTTCTGCCAATTCTCTAGACCAACATCTGAATCCGATGCGCATGAGCTGTCACATCGCCAACTAATGTTCCCTTCTGCGGTTGGATTGATGTAGTCACTTTGGTTCGCAGTCATCTGATAGAGACTGTCCATGTTACGTGCCCCTTCCTCTGCTCGGATAGGTTCAATGTATCTAGGACCCTGAAGAGGATCTAACGATGCGATGACCCGGATCTGCGCATCCTCAAAGGTCATTTGTATTCTCTTTAAATCGATAACGGCCATGTTACCGATTGCCCAATCAATTCCTAGCAATGCTGGATATGGTCTACTATCGCCAATGATTTCTATAACTTCAAAGTCCGCAGAGCTGCGAACTCCGTGAATGTCAACTGGCACCTGCGATAATCGACCCAGGGGTGATACCCGCTGTTGATTAGCTAATCACAGATGGATAGGCGATCTGACTAACTTAGGGCTACCCATCTGTTCCCATGTCTGCTTAGTCAAAACATTTACCTCTAATCCTAGATCTAGGATCACCTCTTCCATTTCAAATTCTCCAACCTGTGCTATGAGTTGCATCTCTCTTCCTATTCTTGTATGTCCCATAATACTATGAACAGCACGCTGTGCACTGCTCACGGAAGAAGATGGTTGACATTGATCTATGATGCGCTGAAGTTCTCCGATAGCTTGCTCATTTCTCACGATTTTTAAACAGCTCCGTAGGAAGGATTGTACACTTCCTGTCAACTCGTCCTTGTCGCATGTGCCCGATGTGGTAGCCTACGATATATGTACAGGACTAACGCCACAAGGTGCTTGTTGCGGTACGCCCCTAGACGGCGGTACCTGCGATCCTGATTGCATAGGGTCATCAAAGAAAGTCTTAGCTTCCTGAAATGTCTGTTTATTCTTCTGTAGGTCAAGTGGTGTTGCTTTGTTAGGAGCTTTGCGCACCCACTCCTGACCTATGGTCTTTTCAGTAACCTGCGATGTCTCATTGGTGGAAGCACCGCTGCGAGTCACAATGTTGACTCTTGGTTCTGGTTCTTCCTGCTCAGCAGTAATAAGCTGGATGTTCTAGTGTACTACTGGCTTAGGTTCTCTGATCTTAGCTATCAAGGTAGGACAGTCTTCTATAGCGTGATCATAAGAAATGCAATAGTTACATGTGGTGGTAGGGCTCTAACAATCCCTAGCATAATGTCCTAGAACTCCACAGTTGTAACAAGTGACTGGTCTGCGACCACGGCCAAATCCTTCTCCCCAGCCAAAGCCTCTGAATCCTCCTCGTCCTCTGAATCCTCCTCCATGGCCAACATGAGCCTGATCATACTGTGGTCCTGCTGCTGGACCCTGTGTTTCTGATTGAACTCTGTACAAGTCTTGCTTGCTCTCGACCATGAGATCATAGGCTCGGAAATCGTGTTCATCATGGCCTACATACTTGCAGAAGACGTAGTATAGGTTCTTAGGTGTCTATACATACTTCTGAAGTAAAGGGCACTGGTGAGGTAGGTGTCCTCTTGTTTTGCATATTTCACACCACGGCCCGTGGGTTTGTGGTAAGGGGTTAGGAGCCCCGGTTGCTATATATTCTACAAAGACTGGACAATTATCTTTAGTATGGCCTTGTGCTTTACACTTTATGCACCATATGTCTTGCGCAACCTCTTTCCCTTTCTTAAGCTCATGCATCTGTATCGTGAGGTCAGCCAACTGGTTTTGCAGATTTGTCATACCTGTGCTGGTTTCAGCTAGAGGTGAAGCCTCTAGTTTCATCGCCATCTCCAACGCGTCATCTTGCATCTAGAGTTTCTGCTGCATTAATGGTAGTCTGATGTGAGGGAGAAGTGCTGCAATAAACCATTCCTTATGCTGCTCCGGCGCAAACTCAAAGCTAAATTGGTCTATAAGGGCTTTAAATTTATGATCGAAGTCTCACACTGACTCTGTAGGTAACTGTTTGATGTCTTTGAGCTCTGTAATGCACTGTGACTCAGACTTAGGTTTCTTAAACTCTTTAATCATGGCGGTCTTGACCTGGACAAGTGTTCTGGGTACCGCTGAGGTATACTTCATATACCATGTTAAGGCTCATTCTCTCAGTGTGGTGACCAACTGTACAAGTTTACTATTATCATCATTGATTGCTTTAATGGTCCACACGGCTTCACATAGAAACCAATGCTGCTCTGGGTCCTCTGCCCCTGTACCCTTAAAGATAGGTAGCTTCATATCATCCCCCATTCTATTTCTACGTGGTGGATGTTGATTTGATGTGTTACTACCACTCGGTGGTGTAGGTGGAGGTGATGTAGCAGTAGTATGTGCTGTCTGAGAGCTACTAGATGGAGTTCCTACGAGATTGTTCTGAGTCCTGATCTGTTTCTGTGGGGTATAAGGGTGGTAAGGGATACCCCCTTCTATTCTTTCTGTGGTACTGTGACTCTGTTGTCTAGTATTATCTGAACTGTCTTCAAATATGGGAGAGTTGAAATCTACTTTGTATTTCTTTCCACTACGTGTACGTCCAATGTCATCAAAATCACTTTCAAACTCTTGTGACATTACTATCTTTACTTATTCATCTGAAACTAGATCCATTGTTCCTTTTTCATGTAATAACATCTTAATGGACAAGTTTAAAGATTTTAGGTACTTACCGCGATATCCTTTGAAGAAGTACCGCTCAGCCTCGCTGAAGCTTTTTCTCTGTTCAACTGCAAACTCTGTGACGAAGCCTTCTAGCACACTCGCAAGCCAGAAGTCTACTGTCCTCATAATGGGATTATCAAGGTTCTTTACAGTCTGAATCAGCTCCGGTGTTCAGATAATGTTTCTTTTCTTCTTGAATATGCTCGTATCAGTCAACTTTGATAACCAGTCGTACAGCTCGGTTCCAAAGGTCGCAAAAAATATCGCATGCAGTTCTGTAATGATATGTTTTTGTAACCAGTCCTCTGTACTCAGTCTAGGACTCTTGTTCTCGTGTTCGGAAAACTATTTCTCCTTAGACCAAACCCACTCGTTGAGTTTGTCTCTAGTAGGATGCCACCAGAACATCAGTGCTCAGTTTGTTCAAAACTAGCAATGGAACCATTTGTTGGTTTTACTGGGCAGACCCGGTTTTACTATCATGTACCAACAACACCCCTAGCTCACTGGCCCTTTCGGCAACAGACCATGGAGCGGCCTGAAGTCTCACCCGAAGTGATCCTAATGGGTTGGCCAAAGACTCAAGTGTCTCGACCAGGTTCTGTATGGTGTCTTGTGTGCGCCTCGCAACTCTTCTTAGCCTGTGAGGTGTCTCTTACTGCGACACGATGCATAGTTTCCTTTTACTCGCGATGACTCTAACCTTTTATCGCATCGCCACGTCCCAGGCGACACACAACTCCCTCCTACGCTCAATCCTCAACCCGCGGTATCGCGCACCATAGCTCCTCTGATGGTGCGATATCGCCTCCCTACGATATCCTACCGCTGTGACTCAACGTACTGGTGTTCAACTTACAGGACTCAATACACAAGGCTGTTTTATACTACGAATCTTAACTGTCTTAAGTGAAACGTATACCAACTCTTATACAGAACACTTAAAGACTTCAACTTGCATTTATCCTTCTAATATGCTGTGAACTGAATAACACATACATACATTTACTGTAAGCAAAGTTCATGTAATGAATGACAGATATAGTAAGCAAATACAATCACATGAATCAATCACATAACATTCTGATTTTACATGGTTCACTTCCAGGGTAGAAGCTACATCCATAGAACTGTGTTTCTATATTATAACTTGAGAGAGGTACACAGTTCTGCTGCACCGCATATGCAGCTAGAGATCTTTTGGGTAACTCCACACACAGCCTGGAGCCCTTCTCTCTTAGATCTCTTCTCTATATTGCCTTCTTACAATATACTCTCACTCTCTCTCTCTCTATCAATCCCTGCAGATTGTTACATACGTGCTCAATGAGCTAGCTACTGGTTACATTAAGATATTACCGACTGAATACAGAACCAGAGCTCAACTCTAATACAAGGTAACTGTGAGCTAAAAGAATCAACGGCTAACTAGCTGGATGGTTTAAAATGCTCAAAATGCCAACCTTTTACAATAAAAAATATATCCCTTTATAGGCGGCCCGAAGGTCTCGCCATTACAACACTGTGGGCCTATCCCAACAGTAACCCAAAAACCTAACTAGTGACAGTTGGCATATCTGTACTTGGGGTAGCCGCTTTCCATCACACCACTGCTCTCTGCAGTCTTCCATGCTTCCCAGCGCTAACCATGGGTACTATGCACCTCTTCCCATCTTCTGTCCTTCATCTTCAATACCTCGGCATCGTCGCTCCTTTTCCTTTATGAGGGTAGCTGAGCCCTCCTGTCTTCGTTGTTGCCTTCAATGCAGTGGTTGAGCTCTCTCTTCTCGGCCGCTCAGGTACTGTCATCTTTCTTGACTTCTCTGTCCCAACAGTCACAGTTTCCGGCTCTACTCTGCAGCTAGAAACATGCTACGGCGTCGTAGCTTTACCTTATCTCTTCGTCTTCGCCAAACTGTCTATCCGCCAAAATGGCAGCTTTTCCTGTAGCTGCGGGACTCTACTCCAACACAAGCATTACCCATGATTGCTGAGAGGGCCCCTCGACAATTCATGGCTTCTATTTCTGTATGAGTTTTTGTTATCTCTTCATCACAGATAAGTAGTTTTATTTTTAATTTGTTTAGATTTGTTTCTCTATTTTCTGTAACATGTATCTGTCGTAGTTAATATAATTCACACTATGTTGTTAATGTAGTTCTCATTTATAGAATTAAAATGGCCAACCACATATAGCTTATGTCTGGTTTCCTTTCAGTTTTTGTTTCAAGTTAGTGCTTAATATTATGTCAGTCTTAGGTATAATTTTTAGTTAGAGATTAGTCTTGCTGATTTTTGTTTAAACTATAAATTATTTCAGCTATGTTTCAGTTTGTTTTTTTTTATAATAGAAATAATTTCTTCATACCCATAGATTAGTAATCCCTTTTGATTATTGTAATTAATTAAGTTTAAATTATGTCCTTTATGTATTTTGTTTTCATATGCACAAAATCAGCTGATAATTAAATCATTTAGGTTTGTTTTTATTATTTTATGTATACAAACTCTCATTCGGATTGTGTGTTTGGACTGTCATTTGGACCTTCCTTCAGATTGTCGTCCAGCCTTCCATCCGACCTTTAGTGTTCTTAGTTTATTTTTAACCTGTTTTCAGTTTTATTTGTTTGGATTTTTGAATTATGTTATGTTTTGGTAATTAGGTAATAGTTACATCAGCCTCTAGGACCTTAGGTTAGATTATTTTAAAGTACTTATTAAAAGCCATTTTTGTATTTCTTTTCAATTAAAGCATGTTTTTTGAATTATGATTTGATTTGCTTCTTTTGTCTTTGATTTCCTCATTTATCATTGATGTAATATATGATAATTGTATCTCTGGTTTAGTTTAATTCACCGTTGTTTATATTGAATTTAGGGTTAGACATGTTAAATACACCAATACTTTGTAGATTGATACTAGTATAGGATTTATTCCTTTAATTGTATGTTTATTGAAAATGCTTATAGGTTAGAGAATCAGAGAAGTCTTCTTAATTAAGTTTTCTACTTTCTTCTTTATTTATTTTTTCTATTTACTCATAAATTAGACCTTTCTCAGTTTCTGAAGTTGTTTATGAAAGTTTTCCAATTCTTAGACTAAGAAGAAGAAGAATTAATTAATAATTAGTTTACTTTCTTAGAGTAATATTGTTTATATCTTTACTTTTCAGTATTTGTTTATTGAATATAGGTTGACACTATTCTAGTTTATTATTCTGCTTCGGTTCTAAATTACTTTAATAGTTGTAGTCTTAGGATTTTGACTCGGTTTTTCATTTTGAAATATTTTTCAATCTTTTGTTTATTAAAGTATTTCTACAACACCCTAGGAACCCCTCTACCTTCTCATATATTTTGTAGCAACTCTAAGCCTAACAACCTCGACTGATAATTAAATATTAGGTGTATTTAAGATAGTAGAACACACCCAAACAATTGCAAGGTTCAACTTTAACTCACTCCTCTTCACCAAGCTACACATTTGAGGGCCATAAGACAAGACAATATGTTGGGTTTATTGTTAGCCACAACCATATCCTTTTCAAGTATATAGTACATGATGTTGTAGGAAGAAAAAAAATTCCATGGAAAAAATAAATATTCACTGTTGAAATAGCTTAAAAATAAAAAGGAAAGAAATGAATTACTAGACTATTTTGATGGAAACATGATATTTGGTGACAATAAGAGATAATAAATTATGGGTTGGCTGGATTTGGGAACCCAATTGTCTCTTCTAGTGTTGTAAGATACAAGGGATTCTTATATTTTCTCACCATGAAATTCTTAGGGTCTTGCAATTGAAAAATACGGGTGTCAGACAATGTCACAATGCCTTGAATAATATAAAAGATATGGAATGGTATTTTACACTAGGGTTGTAAATTATGTCTAGTTTTGTTTTCATTATCATCTATTGGTGATGGCATATTTTCAACTACTGAGAAAGATTGGTTTCATCAACGACAAGTATTTCAAGAACATTTCCTATATAAATAAATTAAGAGTAAGTTGGAGATTATAAAGGAGGCAGTACTTGAGGCTATGTATGATTGCAAATAGAATCTTCAATTCAATGATAAAATAATAGATATTTATCCAAATTTTGTGAGTCAACATTCAACATATTTGGAAATTTCACTATTGGTAGTTATTTAAGAAAACACATGGGTGAGATCTTTTGTAGCTTTGATCACTATCTTTATAAGAGAAAAAAATGCATATTTGGACTTTCTTCTTGATTACTTGGATTGTTGTCACTTTGAACAATTAATACCCAAGCTATCTCAAGGAAGATGAGGTCTAGTTTTGAAGGATTAAGATGGACCTTATGGAAGAGTAAATGGCGCCTCAACATTTTGAACTAGATGAAGAAAACCATTTGCATGCCTTAATGTTTCATATTCTTAGGGATTAAAAAACCGAGTGATAAGTGGGTCCTCGATAATTGTGTTACATTTCCACTTTTTTACCATGAAACTTCCACTAGACTTCATGCATGGACTACATATATTTTAGCTTTGTAGCCATATTGGAAAGAAAGACCCCTAACTGAAGCTGCAAGATTATGCCATGGGGATGTATACAAATGGTAAGATTTGATCCTTTTGAGCACATTTAGTATGATATTGTTTGATTCATTATGTATGTTCCGTACTCGACCTTTAGTGGGTTGTAATTGTTTATATTAAATTATTTGGGTTAGTCTTCCCAAAGAAACTAAAGTGTTCTAGTCATAACACGATGAGCATACATTGTGGAAGAGAAATGGTTCAAAGGAAAATCATAGCACTAGATTATCTAGGTTATTCTTAACATGTGTCTATTGTTCATTGTTTTCTATGAATAGGCATAGAATTACATTGGATGGAATGAATATTGATGGATATATCTATGTTTATTGAATCTTGGAATTCATCGAGTTCTGAGTGTCATACATGTTTTAGTTAGTGGATTCTATGAGATATTTTTGGAAACTTTTTCACTACGATTGCATGGAAAATAAGACATTTAAAGAATAATGGTCCCTTCATTATTTGAAGTAAACATATAATTATGATGTGCATTAAAAAGAGGAAAACGTACCTATATGTCCATATTTTGGTTAGGCTATAAATTCTGATTCTTCAAAGAGATGTGAATTGCAGATGCGTGAGGAGCCTAAGGTTGCTACAAGGGTGCAAGTTAAAATAAAAAATTCAAGGAAGCATTATGATAATGTGCAATTTAGTATGGAGGATCCAATGCAAAATTTTGATAATGTAATCGATCTTTATGATGCAATGGAAGAGTTGCATAGACATAATTTCACTAAAGTAAAAAAAATAAAAAATTGATGGAATATTATCATAATCTAACATTGTGTTTGACAATTCATAATGGCTCTTTAGTAAATCTTATAATGTAAAAAGTAGTGAATGGAGCTCTTTCAAATTTTTTTATACCATAGGACCCTAGTCCTAATGCCTAAGGGGTTACTCCTTCTCAAAAGGCAACGTGGAAATCATGCAATAAAAGAGGTGAAGGATCGACACGTCGCATCATGCTTGTAGAGGATAAATGCATGCACTCCCAACTAGTTAACTCATTCATGGCTTAATCCCTTCGGGAGTACAATGATCACAATGTCTTTTGTATGATAGAATTGGTTTTGTAAATCTAGACATGCGATGATATCAGCAGGAAGAAACCCACCCTGGCTGCAATCCCCTTTGCCATGTCGACTATGCGAAGAATTTTGACATGATTTGGAATTTAAAGGACAAGGCAGGTGATTTACAGGGTAGATGTGAAGGTATTTCAAATCAGCAAATTCTACCAAGTGTTGCTTCGATCTCTATAGGAGAATTCAATAGTGTGAACCAGTCTATCTGTTACTCTGGTTTCTGTCATGGATTCAAGTTCTGAGTCCACGGTTCCAGGATGTGACCCAATTCAACTATTGGAGAAGGAAATTAGGGAGTTGTTAAGGAAGGTCAGGGACCAGAAGCGTTTCGTTAAGCACCTCAATGAAGAAGGAGGTAGGAGATTCGAGATGGTTGAAGCATACTTGCTGCAGCTCCATAAGGATTTCTTGGCCATCATCAGTTAATCAGTTCAGGCCCTCCAAGACTGGTTCATGGATATGGAAGCTCATTTTTATAAGCTTGAGCGAAAGGTCGGCACTCTGTCTAGGGAGAAACGGTCCGCTAAGCCACCGACTTGGTCTGCTTCAAGCGCCTCAGAATTTTGTGGTCGTGAATTTTCAGGTTCTGTTGTTTTGGTTTATCTTTGTGTTTTGAAAACTCTATAATTATCTCTGTTAATATAAGTTATAGTAGGTTTGTTAAGAAAATATTAGATGTTTGGAAAAGTAGGCATTCAAGCCATTTTTCCTATGTGTTTAGGCTTATGAATGGATCCATATGTTGTATCTGTGGTAGTGGTTTCACTATTTTTTTATAATATAAACTCTAACCATTTTTGTCAAAAAAAAATATTCCTTTTCAAGTGGAGGCTTAAAGAGGAGGAAAATTGACATGTATTGACATATATAATGGGCTTATCTATACCATGTAGCGTTATGGACCATTATACAACATTAAAGACACCATCAGTCCCTTGTCGTTGTAAGATTAAAGATGTATGACCTATGCAATAGCTTATTCTTATGAAAAAACAACAAAATTAGTGAATTCGTCCCCCCAGTATCCATGCCCTAAGTTTGAAATACCACCAAGATCATTGGTTTTGTCTCCAAATTAATAGAGTGCAAAATAAATAAATTTTCCACTTGTCTCATAGGAAGGGCTTCATTTATTTTTATATTTCTACAAAGAGACCATTGTAAGTTTGTATGGAGGATGGAATGGCTTTCTAATCTCATTTAAATATATTCTTGGGTACCTATTTAACATCTTCTGAATAAATAAGAAAAATTTTACTGGGTTTCTTAAAAAATTTAGGGGAAATGTTGTACAACCAAATCACTATGAGTACTTACTGATTTGGAGGGCATTGTGTCCTCTAGTTGACCAATACGAATTCTTTGCCTCCACTGTGACCTCTGCAACCCCTCAGTGCCCTCTAGGTGACCTTTGCATCCATCTTGACCTTTCCCTATGCGTCCTATGTGGCCTTGTGACCCCTCTGCATCCTCCAACTTCGCAAACCCTCTACATCCCCTCTGGCTTTTCAAACCCTCTGCATCCCCTTTGACTTTGCAAACCCTCTACGTCCCCTCCGGCTTCACAAACCTTCTGTGTCCTCTCCTATCTATTCTCCTTCACCAACTCCTTGTTATACCTTCGGTCATCAAGCGTGAAAGGGAGGTAACTACAAGCTCCTTGCTATACCTTCACAAATCAAGCATGAAAGGGAGATAACCAGATCACTGTGCAAAATAGAATGTCTGAAGGAGTAAACCATTTAGTTTCTTCCACCAAGAAAATATGTGAGGGTATCGTATCACTTCGGATTTATAAGTGCAACATTTAATAAGGTTGGTTTTGAAGCACCCAAGGAGGAAAATGACCCATTCCTAAAAGGGGCTTTACATAAAACCCACCAACAGGTCTTTACAACGAGTTTAACATTTTCACCATACATTGTATTTTTTGTGTATAATATCCAAAGATATTTATAATTGTAAAAGCATCATTATTTTAAAAAAAACCCTTTGAAGTGTGTTTTTCCCAAATTGAGTTTATCGAAGGTATTTTTGTGTTATCTATGTATGTGTGATTATGCTATTTAACTAGCAATTGCCCCTAATGGTGCAAAATTACGCCGAATTACATTAAATTCGACAATTGCTAGTTTTCTAGTGCAAAATTAATCTAAGGTGATCAGATTAGGCCATATAATGTATAAATAATTTACCTTCCCCTATCCACATGAATCACTCAATTAAATGAACCATATTCTCTATATTTTAGCTTAACAAACTTATTCAATTATCACAATTGTTGAAAAATATATATTACAATGTTCTCTACTTTCATTTATGAAGTATCTTCATATTTATATAAAAATAATGTATCTCAGCACAATGCCTCTGTAATTATGATTATGAGTGGTAGTTTTAGCCTATACTATGGAAATAGTAAGATTTCATTAGCAACAAAGCTCAACAATATAACCTAACCATAAAATACCCAATTCAAAGCTTAGCATTATATGCATCTTAATGTGATACACAAGAATCAAAATGCATTTTCATGTTCAAGTGTTCATATTTTCAAATATCAGACTAGGCCATGTCAATATGGAGCACATAGAAGAAACTAAAAAAATTTGGGCCATCCATGGGACGTTAAATGGAAAAGCAATGCCAAAACTATTTCAATTCATCATCTTATTCATCCAAGTCACCATCTTTATCATCCAATCCAGAATTAAAATTGTAAGGATTGGCTATATCATCATCATCATTGATGTTAGTTATGATCATAATGTAATCATTGATATCATCTTCATGGACATTTTCTGCTACATCCGATTCAACTAATTCTTTGACATCTTCTTCTAGAACGTGATCATCTAACTCATGATGTTCATCTTCAACACTGTCTTCTTCTTCAATACCCTCTTCATTACCTTCCTCTATGTTATACTTTATTGGCCTTACCCTTGGGTCGTGTCTCACAACAAATGACCAACCCCCTCTACCTGACACCTCAAAGTAAAATACATGTTCACATTGGCTTGGAAGAACATAGGGCTCTATTCCTTTCTCAAACAATCTTGTATTAACCATGGTAAATCCATTATCATGTTCAATAATAGTTTTATCGGGATCACGTTGATTCAATCGTAACCTGTACCATTTCACAACGAACAAAACTACCTTGAAAGAGTTAAAGTCACATTGAAGAATATCTTCGAAATATCCATAGTATCGATTTTCTGAGAGTTCTGGATGTCTGTCACTTCTAGAGGAAACATTGGTCACCTCAAAGACTACAGATATCCCACAATCTAATGTTTTCTTTGTTTCATCCAACTTTTTGATGCAATATTTCCATCCATTTCACCACATAGCATTATGGTGTTTTAACTACAACAAGGCATACACATAATGATCAATGTGTACATCAATATGTTTGCAAAAATAATAAATAGTGTGGTTGATTAATATGCTTGCCTTCTTATCTTTTAAACCATATGCTAAATCGATTTCCCTTTGTGTAAGATTGGTATCTCCATTACGATGTGCTGCTTTAACTAATGAAGCCACACCTTCCCATGATATTCCATGACCATATTGTTCACATCGTTCAATCCATACCTTCATCCACTCAAGATTGTTTGCAATGTGTAAATGAAGTGCATCCCACTCTCGACCAACTGTTTGATAAAAATAAAAATAAAATTCAATACAAATGTATATTCACTTTACAAAGTATACACTTTTAATTGATGAATATTGAATATTAAAAATAGAATATATATGATATCTACATAAAAATCAACAGTCAAATGTATTATATTGATTAATCTCCACTAACTAATAATTACCTTTCACCTTCCTCGATCTACCTTTCCCCTTCGAGCACTCCCCTTCGAATTTTTTATTAGAGTCCACATCACAAATGCAAGCTAAATTGATCTTTGACACTAATTTAGGAAGATATTCACTAATATACATCATGTTTTGCTATACCATATATCCCTCCATCATAGAACCCTCAGCATGTGCTCGTTGTCTAACCAAACCCTTCAAAAATTTCAAGTGCCTCTCAACCATCCACATGGACCTTGAGTCTATAGGTCCACACAATTCAATCTCCTCAACTTGGTGTATGAGGTAGTGTTCTTGTACATTGAAATATGCCGAAGGTATATGCTTTTGTATTTCACACATTAGACGAGGAGTTTCTCTCCTCCAATACTTTATATCTTCTTTATGCATTCCTTTAGATGACAACCATATACAAGTGATGCAAGCCAATCATGAGATTTAACAAAAAAAACATTATATTACATAACATGAATTAGTGCACAAAAATCAAATATAAGTTCTATAATGAGTTAAACAAACACTAAGCGCATGCAAAAAATCGCTACTTACCTCATGTATTTACCAAGATTATATATAACTTGTTTGACATTGTTCTCAAATTTGTCCAGGAGAGAGAGAGGTAGAACATACTGTAACAATATACAAATCATTTCATTTTTTTTTACAAAACGTAGACAAAAAATACCAACAATATGCACTAGAATATCGTTAATATAGCAATAATTATATGCATACCATAATAATTACCTTCATGAAGATATGTCAATCATGTGTTTTCACCCCTGCAAACTCACCTTTCTTTGTTATGATATTCTTCATGTTCACACAACATTCAGTGGAAAATTTAATTTTTTGCATGACTTCTTTTACAACATTAATTTTGTTGCTCTGTTAACAACCATAGAATTTAGTTTATATTAATTTGGTCTTTGTTTCTATGAAATTGAATTACATCTTTCATTGCATGGTTGACTTCTTGAATGTCAATGCAAATTTTGACAAATTTTTCTTTCTCGCTCCTTCCATCCAATATTTGACATAATGTTTCATCCACATTCTTTTCAATATGCATTGTATCAAACAGATGAGCAATTAATAGGTGCTGATAGTAGGGAAACCTACTGAATTGTTTAGGATAATTTTTCATTCCTCGTGGAAGCCCATTAATTCCTTCATGATCACGAAGTCCATCATGAATCGTAGTTTAAAAAGAAATTACATAAATCAATGTCAATTACAGTAAACAACACAAAATAAACAAACTTCCACAACATTTCATATATGATGATTCATACGTACCTTGACGATTTCTATTATATTGGAAATTCCATAGGTGAGGTGTCATTCTCAGCGGTTTTAATCATAATCTCTTGTTTCCCATTGAACAAATGTATTTCAGTCACTTCTATACCTATGATTCTTAGATAGGAAGTGCCTATACTCATCAAACACCTCATTTCCGAAACTTTTGAAACGACGAGATTTGACCTTAGGAACATAAACTGGACATGCAAATTTTCCTTTTCTCTGAAGACCTACATAAAGAGATGGATTATCTATGTCAAATATAATTATATATAAAATGAATGAATTATTTAAAAAAGCATGTGTGCATAATATATTAACTAGTTCATAAGAATAAATGCAATTAAAGTGGGACTGATAATTACAAATGGAAAAAATAGGTTAACCTTGGGGCATCATGTATTGTCCATACAAGTATTGCATGGAATTGAAATTTCCTGTGTTGTGTTGGTATATATACGTCATACATAGTGGTTCATTCCATAACTTTAGTAGCTCGTCAATAAGAGGTTCAATATATACATTCATATGTGCCACTACATTAAAAGAAATTGTAGACACATAGCTAGAATAATCATCGACAACATTACGTGCTCCCTCTTTATTCACAACCATGGAGGAATGTTATAGTTGATAACAAAAATAGGGCACATCGAGTAAATGGATCTCATCTCAGCAAATGGATTGACACCATCGCTACCCAAGATATCCTAAGATTACGAGCTTCTTCTTTAAAGTGAGGCCATTTTTCTTCCATATCTCTAAATGTAGAACCATCTATAGGAATTTGAATAACGTCATATTGACTTCTATTATGTGCATGGTAATCTATAAATTGTGATATGTTTTTGCACCTGAACAGTCGTTCCAAACGTGGAATAATGGGAATATAACAAAGAACCTTGCGAGGCACCTTTTTCGTTACTTGATCTGTTCAATATCTACTGATATGACATTCCGAACATTTAGTTTCAAATTCATGTTGATTATAATAGATAACATGGTCATTGGGGCATGCATGAATTGCTTCATACTACATTCCAATTTCTTTCATGGTGGCAGATAAATCTCAAAATGTGCGAGGTAAAATATTTAACGGTGGTAAAAAAAATTCAAATATCAAGCTACAACAAATTCAAATAAAAATCTAGTCAATATATAAATATATAAACAATATTAATGAAACACATTTCATCCGTATTATTATGACTTATGAATTAACAATAATTTTATTAGATGAAAAATTATAACCTTTAGCGCGATCATATATTTGTGATGGAATATATTACATACCTTAACATTTGTGTGACTGATATGTTTGAAAGACCATTCATAACCTTCAAGTTCATTACCAACAATATAGCATAGAGAATATTTGTGTTGGAGCCATCATAAACGGGTTTGTATTCCTTCTTAAGAAGAGGTGAATCATGAACACCATCAAAGTAATCATTTTCATGATCATCATCATCATCATCCATTCTAACATTAAATGTATCATGGATCAATGTATTTGTATCATCATCTTCAACTATGTTATTAGTATGATCATATTCTTCAATATGATCATTAACTTATTCTCCATTATTCATAGCTCCATGTTCCTCCGGTACTTGTTCTGAAAGCACGTCCTACAGACGATATGCCGTAGGATGTCTTTCCTTTATAATTACATGAAACCGTCAATAGATATTAGTTAATATAAGAAATATTAAAATAATACATACATTTACAAAAACAATCAATATAAAAACATATATAATGAAAAACTTACAAATGGACGATATTCATGTCCCCTCTCAAGGCAACCATGATCCCTACAATGTTTTATGGTCGTTGTGATATTTATTCTTCTACTTTTAAAGCCCCTGCATTGACTACTTGGACATTAAAATTTCTCATCGCCCTTTCTTTTAAGTCCATCCTACAATCTAGCAAGCAATTTTCGATTGTATTCATCTGGATTGGGAATATTGCTATTTGACATTTTCTCATAAAGAGCTTGAATGAAGATTATCGATCTTAAAAAAAAAACTCCACACTTCACTATTTTTAATCACAAAAACAATTGAAATAATTGTGTATTCTTTTACAGAAACTAGTCTTCGGGAAGAATATAATTTCCACATACTATTGTTTGTATAGAAAACATGTCAGAATGTTACCATAATTTATAGTTTTTAAAATTTAACATTCGTCGAAAATATGACAATATTACCATTGTTACCATTATCATGTATATGTAGGATATCCGACATAATTCGTCGGATAATTGATGTCAGTCCTCAAATAACCGATGTCCATCAAATATCTGACAATTCCATGTATCAACTAAAAAAACTTTGATCAAAATTTGTAATTTTGAAGGTGAAATCCGACCGGACAATCAATTTCGTCGGATTTTGGGTTTAAATTTTATTGTGTTATTTAAATCCTAAGAATTGGTATCATAGCATGTGGTTGGAGATCCTTGAAGCCATAGATTTTGTACCTAATTTTTAATTAATATGCCGCGGGGTGCATGTTCAGTGGTGCTCGACACCCTAGTAGTATTTTTGGGTTCCTAGTTAGAATGTATTTTCTCCGAGTGTTAATGTTAAAGAAATGTAACTACGGAAGATATTCTATTTTGTATTATTTTTATTACCTATTTCAGAGATGTTGTTCCTCTGGTTAGGGATGTCATTGATGTAATTAGTCATGTAAAGTCTTGAGGTAAATCCTTTGTTTTAAGTTGGGTTAGTAGTACCCACTAAAGTATTATTAAAAGGTATTTTTGAGACTTCCAAGGAAATTCGGCCTTGGAAGCAAGGAGAAGTCATCCCATTTGGGTTATTACGCCTCTTAGCTGATCTGTATAAATAAGAGAGGTGACTCCCTCATTTGGACAAGTAGAACACTCAAGCAGTTGCGCTAGAGAGATAAGACACAATCCATTTGGAGGAGAGGAAGCAATCTAGTATTGCTATTAGGTCTTATAATGGTCTTGGGTGAAGTATATATAGAGGAATTTTTTCTGGGTTTTTCCCTATGAGGGTTTCCCAGGATAAATATTTTTGTTCTCCTTTGTTCTATTGTACATGTTATTCTTTCAGAGATCCTTTTGTTTTGGTATAACAACTTTTAAAATATTAACATGGTATCAGAGATAACCTGAAAGAAGACATTGTGCAATAGCTCATCTAGCAATCGGACAAGTTAGGGTTTACTATTCTGGATACCTCCCTCCACAAAACAGATGAAAAAAAAGGTCCACTCAAATTTCCCTGGGAGGGCACATCTTTCTATCGAAGCAATTTTTCATTATGAGGATTTTCATTTTTTGACCTAACACTACTGCCGGGAGAAACTAGGGCATCAAAATTTTCAAGGTTCTATCCTCATACTCCATAAAAGAAAGTTACAGCCTATCTCGCCTTGGGGAGGAATATCGTTTCCTCTTCTAGGATCCACAAGTGATCACAGTTGGAAAATTAGGGTTTCCTAGCCAAACCCTAGGTCATCCTGAAGTTGGTTCCATAAAAGGTATTCAAATTGGTAAGTACTATCTCTTCTATTTCCATTAGAGGTTCCCTTCCATTAAAGATGACAAACAACACCAATATTGATGAAAATATTGAGTGAGCAGAGAAATTCGGAGCATGGAAGTACATAATCATGCTCATCCTTGAAGAACATGACCTAGATGGCTTTATCAAGGAAGATGTCAAGGAACCAGAAGAAGAAGAGGCAAAGGCCAAACACAAAAAGGATATAATCAAAGTGAAAATGATCATAGCTAATTCTATCAAGGATCAGTTGATCTCCCAGGTATCTTCAAAGAACAATCCTAAAGAAATTTTTGATGCACTAACTAATATGTTTGAAGGTAAGAACATCAATAGAAGACCGACCTTGAGGAACCAACTCAAGGGTGTGAAGATACATAAGACAGAAACCATACAATCATATTTATATAGAGTATATCATATCAAAAAACAACTGGAAGCCATTGGTGATATGAAGAATAATAAGTGGCGATGACCACTCTGAATGATCTCCCTAGAGAATGGGATTACTTCATTAGAGGAATATATGCTAGAAGAAAACTAACCAAATACAACAAACTATGGGAAGAATGTGTACAAGAATAAGGAAGGATAATCATTAGAGAAGATAATCTAAATGGAAATGAAGATCAGGCTCTATCTACACACACCAAGAATGGAAGATTCAAAAATAAGAGTCAAGGTTAATCTCCCAGAAGATCACCTAACTCCAAGAAGAAAACCAGAAGGGATTACACATCTTTTGAATGTTACTCATGCCATAAGATGGGACAATTTTCTAAATATTGTCCTTTTAACAAATATCAGTCTATGAAGAAGAACTGAAAGTACCATTCCATGCAACCAAAGAGAATGAATCAGACAAGGAAAGGATCACAGAGAATGAAGACTCTAGAGAAGAGCATGTCCTAATTTCAGCTCTCAAAGGAGAAATCACTCATGGAAGTGACACTTGTATTATAAACAATGGTGATTCCAAACATATGATAGGACATAAGGATTCACTCTCTTGTCTTACCCAGAAAGACTAATCTGACAAGGTACAACTTGGATATGATTATAAATACCCCATCAAAGGAATGGGAGAAGCATATTACAAATTAAGAATTGGAAAGCTCATGAAGATGAAAGAAGTCTTATATGTTTTGGGTATAAAAAATAATATTCTTTCCATCTTAGCTCTATATAAGAATGGGTTTAAAGTTTCATTTGTAGATGGTGAAGTCCTTAATGTGGCCGAAGAGGAAAACAATAAGTGATTCTACTGTAATCGGTGTCGAAGAAGGAGGACTCTACAAACTAAAAGGACAAACAAATTTAGCGCTTACAACTAACACTATCGGTCCATGTGAACTATGGCATAGAATACTTTCCCATGTAAACTACAAAGAATTACCAATTGTGAGCAAGGTAGTCATAGGTCTACCAGAGATCCAGATCGACCATGAAGGAGTATGTAAAGGATGTGCTCAAGGAAAGAACACTAGAATCCATTTCCAAGCAGTAACAACAAAGAAAAGGGGATTTTTGACATTGTACACTCAGATGTGTGTGGACCGATGTCATCCACTTCATTAAGAGGGTATGTATATTATGTCTCCTTAATTGATGATTACTCTTGTAAGACTTGGATATACTTCTTAAAAGGAAAAGATGAAGTATTTGGAAAATTCAAGGAATTTAAGGTTCTTGTGGAGAATATATCTGAAAAGAAGCTCAAGATCTTAAGATCAGATAATGGAGGATAATTCACCTCAAATGAATTCAAGGAATTCTGCAGAGAAATTGGGATTAAGAGGGAGCTTACCACACCCTATAATCCACAACAAAATGGAGTAGCTGAAAGAGAGAATAGATCCATCATGGAAGTAGCCAGAGAAATGATCCATGATCAAGATATGCATATGCATCTATGGGCATAAGCAACAAGGAACGAAATCTATGTTCATAATAGAAATGATCTCACAGTTCTCTTGGAAACAAAACCCCGGAAGAAATGTTCATTCGTGAAAAGCCCAAAGTAAGCCACCTAAATATATTTGGTTGTCTCATATACCTACATATTCCAAAAGAGAAAATATCAAATTTGGACCCTTCAGGAAACAAGAGAATATTTGTTGGATACAATGACAAATCAAAAGCCTATAGAATCTATATTCCAAGATTCTGCCAGATCGAGATCAATAGAGATGTTACATTTGATGAAGATGCAAGCTTCACCAAATCCAGAAAGATCCTTGCCTAGATGAGGATCATGAAGAAGAGAAGGAGGCTCCTAGAGCCACAGAAGTTATCAGACCACCAATTAGAGACATTGAAGAAGCTTCTATACAAGAATATCATGACCTTACAGAACCTCAAGGACTTATTGAGACACCCCATAAGATGATCTCAACAAAAAGAAGACTAGCTTGGGCTCATGAGTAATCATGGAAGCATAAATATATGGCGTACCAAAACGAAACAAAAGACAAAGAATCCATTCAAACTATGTGGCACTAATGAGAAATCTTGTTGATGAAGAACAAATATGTTTTGAAGAAGCCTCGAAGAAGATGGAATGGATGCGGGCCTTGATCTAAGAATACCCGTCAATAATAAAGAATGATGTTTTAGATGTGGTGCCAAGACCAATGGACAAATCAGTAGTTTCTTCAAAATGGATTTTCAAGACAAAGCATTCAGCAGATGGCAGTATTGAAAATTTTAAAGCAAGATTTGTCACACAAGGTTTTTCACAATAGGAAGGAATTGATTATGAAGAAAATTTTACAACGGTAGCAATATATACTTATATTAGAACTGTCCTTGCCTTGGCAGCCAAGATGAAATGGAAGCTACATCAAATGGATGTGAAAACAATTTTCCTAAATGGATTCATAGAAGAAGAAGTATATATTGAAAAAACACCAGGATTCGAAATCCATGACAAGGAAGTATATGTATTTAGACTAAAGACAACTCTATATGGGTTGAAACAATCACCCAGAGCATGGTATGGAAGGATTGATGGATTCCTAATGAATTTGGGCTTTACCAAGAGTAAAGTCGATTCCAAACTTTATTATAAGGTTGAATATGATGGAATTATGATATTACTATTGTATGTAAATGATTTATTCTTGAAAAGAAAGTAGATTCTCATCGGTGAATGGAATAAGAAGCTTGCAACCGAATTTGAGATGAAAGACCTTGGCACAATGCACTATTTCCTAGGTCTTGAAATATGGCAGTTTCCTAATGAGATTTACTTGAACCAAGGAAAGTACACATAAGAGATTTTGAATAGATTTGGGATGTTACATTGCAAACAAATTAACACTCCGATGGTGACAAACCTGAAGCTACTAAATGATGATTCTTCAGAAAGAGTAGATGTCACATTATACAAACAAATTATTGGCTCACTAATGTATTTGACAAATACAAGACCATATATATGTTTTTTTGTAAACACCTTGAGTCAGTAAATGGTGGATCCCATACATGTTCATCTAGTTGCAGCAAAACATGTGATGAGGTATCTAAAAGGTACATTAGGCCGTGGACTCAAATATAAAACTGATAGTGAGTTCAGGTTATGTGGCTATACTGATTCAGATTGGGAAGGAAGTACTAAAGATAGGAAGAGCACTTCAGGATGTTGTTTCAGTTTGGGATTAGGTGTGATCTCATGGATTAGAAGAAAGAAAACAAGTGTTTCCCTCAGTACAACCGAGGCTGAGTAAATTGCATCATGTATAGCCTGTAGCGAAGTAGTATGGATTCACAAACTATTGGCAGGATTGCTTGATACCGAGATGTATGCAACTGAGATCTATTGTGACAACCAGAGTTACATCAAGTTGATTGAGAACCTGGTGTTTCATGATAAGTCAAATCATATAGAGATAAAGTATCACTACATCTGAGATATGGTGCAGAAGGGGGATGTGAAGCTCCAGTATGTTCCTATAGAGGAACAAGTCGTTGATGTGTTGACTAAGTCTCTGTCTCCTGTAAAGTTTGAACATTTTCAAGACAAACTTGGTGTAGTACGAAAGGACCTCCCTGGAAAGAGGGAGTGATGATGAGACTATTATTGAGAATGAGACGACAATAAAGTGCCAAGTGCAAGGCCAATGTGCCTACAAATATTGATGAGATCCTATTTTCACTTGTGGATGATAGTATCCTCTTTGAGGATGGTTCCGTGGACAAGAACACTCTATTGAGAGTGGGCCTAGCATTGATAGATAAGGATGATCAACATTTATTGAGTGGTCCTCTATGAGGACGCCTCCGTGAACGATAACACTCTATTGAGAGTGGTCCTAGCACTGATAGGATAAGGATCTTTCACATTGTTTTAGTGGTGCTCTCTAAGGACGTTTCCGTGAAAAAGAACACTCTATTGAGAGTCGTACTAACACTGATAGGTTGAGGATGGTTCATGTTGATTTAGTGGTCCTCTCTGAGGACGATTTTGTGAACAAGAAAACTCTATTAATTGTGGTCCTAGCGCATATAGGTTGAGGGCAGTTCACGTTGATTTAGTGGTCCTCTCTTAGGACAGTTCTGTGAAAAAGAACACTGTATTAAGAGTGGTACTAGAACAGATAGGATAAGGACGGTTCACGTTGATTGGTCCTCTATGAGGATGGTTCCATGGGAAAGAACACTCTCTTGAGAGTGGTCCTAGCTCTAATAGGCTGAGGATGGTCAGCGATGATTGATCCTGCATTTACTTGTGAATGATTTCCTGCATTTAGTTATAGATGATGATATTCCAACATTTAATTATGTTGTGGGTGATTTAGCTCAGTACTTATATACTGATAGTGCAGGTGATGCTCGAGATGATGGCAGAGATGATGATGCTTGAGATGATGCCAACGATGATGCTCGAGATGATTTCGGAGATGATGATGCTCGAGATGATTTCGGAGATGATGATGCTCAAGATGATTCCATAGATGATGATACTCGAGATGATGCCATGATGATGATGTTCCACTGATGATGATGATGTTGATGAAATTGTGAAAACTTCTTATGATATATAGATTCACGAGTCGGTTGTACAGACATGTTGTTGTATTGTAGAATACCTTCCTTGTTAAGAGGGAGTGTTAACTGCAGAAGATAATCTATTTTTTATTATTGTTATTACCCCTTTTGGAGATGGTGTTCCTCCGATTAGGGATGTCATTGATGTAGTTGTTCATGTAAAGTCTTGAGGTAAATCCTCTGTTGTAAGTCGGGTCAGTAGTGCCCACTAAAGTATTATTAAAAGGTATTTTTTAGTCTTCCAAGGCAAGTCGGCCATGACAACAAGGAGAAGTCAGCCCAATTGGTTTATTAGGCCTCTCAGCTGATATGTATAAATAGGAGAGGCGCCTCCCTCATTTGGAAAAGTATAACACTCAAGAAATTGCGCTAGAGAGAGAAGAGACAGTCCATATGGAGGAGAGGAAGAATTCTAGTCTTTTTATTAGGTATTACACTATTCTGTTGGGTTTTCCCCTACGAGGATTTCCCAGGATAAATATTTGTGTTCTCCTTTGTTCAACTACATCTATTATTCTTTCATAGATCCTTTTGTTTTGATATAACAAATTTTAAAATATTAACAACTAGAAGAACAAGGTATCCCTCTTATGCATAGAGAAGGGATGTTGCAACAAGTTTGGAATGAACCACTGGGTAGGTACAAGGGTGAAAGGTGTCCTTGTATCCTAGCTTGATGTGGATCAAAGAGGTTAAGTCTTGAATTATAGGACGAATGTGAGATGGTTTAATCTCAATTGTGGGACCAAGATTGATGATCCATGTATGTGAAGAGAATTCCTAGAGAAATGGTGGTTACAACGACTAAGGACCTATGTATTCCAGTAGATGGATTTTTTTTATATGGATGTCAATGACAAGGTTGGATGTAGGTACAAAAAGTAGCATGGAAGAAAGCAGACATGGAAAATCGAGAGGATGAAACAACAGATGGTGATGGTATAGTCACCATGAAGACAGATGAAAAAAACTAATGGATCAGTTTGCATGTAAATAGACATATGGTTGTAAGGCTCGGTAAGGCATGCATACCCCTAGTAACTCACTGATAAATTCGAGAGATGGACCTAGGTGATAGGGGAGTGTATGCGAAATCCCTAAGTCAAGCTTAAAGGGGGGATTGGTAGGGTTAATCTTGACTCGGGAATGAGTCAAAGGAGGATGAGGTCTAGAACATGGTTTGAGAACATGGTTTATTATAGCCCATGGTAATTTTCATGGTATTGGTGGCTAATGGTATTTGGTGGCACATGGTATTGTCCCATGATATTGCATGTAAGGAAGTATTTATAAGGCTTGAGGAGGATCCATTTTAAAGTGGCCTAGAGGTGAGTAGTGGCTAGCTTGCTTGTCTTGGTTGGCCGATTTTGCCAAGGTAATGAAGATATTCATCAGTGTTGGTAATTCCTCGCATGGGGTTTTCTAGGGTAACTGGTTGTGTCAATCTTAATTGTTTGTTGTGCTTATGATTTTCTCAAATATTGTTATAATTTATTTCTTGTAATTCCTAATAACTAATCATTGACCCAAGAAATATTGTTAGGGTGTCGGGTACCATCGAACATGCACCCCATAATTAATTCAGAAAACTAGGTACAACAATTTAAAACTTTTCTTAGCTACTGCTATCCACTTAAATGACTAATTTTGCTTCTTGATAGTTTAAACCATTGGAGCGCATATACCACTAAAAGTTGTGATATATTTCCTATATAAAATTTCTAACCCATGAAAACTTATGACTTCAAAGATATTTCTTGGAGAAGGCCTCTCTTTGATGTCTTTCACTTTTTTCAGATCCATTTTCAGACCTTCTTGTGAAATTACAAACCCCAAATTATTTTAATAATGTTTGCATGAAATAACACTTTTTCAAATTTATTAAAAGCTTTTCTGGATGCAACATATTCAAAACCAAATTCATTTGTCTGAGATGTTCCTCTTTTGTTTGCCTGAATATGAGAATATCATCTAGGTACACAATAACAAACTTTCCTATAAACTCTTTAGGAACTTCATTCATGAGCCTCATGAATGTACTGGGTGTGTTAGACAAACCAAAAAGTACATGACTAACCACTCATACAATCCATCATTAGTATTGAAGGTGGTTTTCCACTCATCTCCTTACCTTATCCTAATATGATGATATCCGCTTTTTAAATCAATTTTTGAAAAATATTTAGCACCACTCAAACAATCCATCAAATCATCAATATGTGGTAGGGGAAATTTATAGCTGATGGTGATTATGTTGATAGCTCTAGAATCGGTACACATTCTCCACTCTCTGCCTTTTTTGGGGGTCAACACTATAGGTACACTGCATGGGCTCAATCTCTCTTTGACCAATCCTTTATCCAGTCACTGGTTCACTTGCTTCTTGATTTCTTCGTTTTCATTTAGGATCCTTCTATAGGTTGCTTTGTTCGAAAAGCTTGCTCTAACAATCAAATCTATGTGGTGGCTTATGCTTTGAATGGGTTGCAATTCATTGGGTAAATCATCCACTACAATATCAACATACTCATCTAATAATTTCTGAACTTCAACTCGTAAATCATCTAACCTTGTATTTGTTAAAACAACTCTAGGCTTTCTAATCAAAGCAAAGCTTAACTCTTCTTAGAATCTAATTCAAGCATTCTTTTTCACTAATAGCAACACCTTTGGACTGATTTGTTCTTCAACTTGTTCTTCTTTAAAAAGTATAAGGATATGCTTTTTTCCATCCTTCTCAAAAGTACAAGTATTATTTCTGTCATCATAGCTTTCTGTCATCATAGCTTACACTTCTGTTGTATTTCCAAGGCCTTCCAAATAGGACATGGAAAATGTCCATTGGCATAATATCACATAGTACTTGATCCTTATACCCTACAATAAAAAAAAACTTTACCTTGCATAGTTCATTAGCCAACAACCGCCGGTCTTTCTTCAACCAAAAAAATTTGTGAGGAGTATAATGTGGAATCCTCTCCAATCCCAATTTGTCCACCATTTCCGTAGAAACCAAATTATTAGTGCTTCCATTATCAATAATTAACTTGTAATGTACTTACCTTTTTCCTTACACATTTTCCAGAACAAGTTATTTTGCTGAGTTGGTTCACACAATTCTTTATTCGACTTTAATAGCACCCTTTTCATCAGCAAGGATTCTTCGGTTTCTGGAACTTTAGCATGAGCTTCTTTCTCTGTAGGTTCAATTCCAGCTTGAACAATTTGTACATGTCGTCTCCTGATAGCATTCTCTAGATAGTCCCACCACATATCGCATATATTACCACATGTTTAGCATCTGACTTGATAGTCTCTGCCTCGACCTCGACCTTTGGAGAAAAATCTTCTTCCTCTAAACTCACTTCCTCTTGCTGAGTGACTTCTTGAACCTATTTTGAACCTATTTCTTCCTCTTTAGAGGACTGACTGAGCTTTTCCTCAGCCACTAGTTTTCCCATTTCCTCTAAGAGAATTCTTTCCCTATTTCCTTCGCTCTACTTTCTAGCCAATTTCTCCTCGTCCTTCAATGTCAGCTAATATGCATCATCAGCAGTCCACAATGCCAACAATCTTATTTCATCCTGTATATCAAATCTCAGTCCATTGACATAGCTGACTACCCTTTTAGGAGTATTTTATGTGTGCCCTGCTCTGATATTTATCTGATAACACTCCTCTCTGTATTCTTTCATAGTCATTAATTTTTGTCTTAAGTATTGCATCTTTCTAAACCAAATCATATCATAATATTTAAGTAAAAGATTACCTCTTAATTTGATTAGCATTTGGATCCAACTTTTAATATTGACTTTATTCTTGCGTCTTCTTTCCTCCTATACACCATCCCACCATAAGGCTCCATGACCTCTGATCCTTGTAGCAACGAATTTCACTTGCTTATTTGCACTCACCTCTTCATAGTCAAAATATTTGTTTAAAACAATTATCCAATCTATTAGTTCTTCTAGCTCCAAATTCCCATCATATGTTAGTATCTAATCTTTCATTTTTAAACTGGAGAATAAGGTAGATTTAAAAATTCTCATTTCTATAGTTTCCTCTTCCCTTTCTTCTTCTTCTGAAGATCACTGATATCCCCAATATTAGGATCTCGATGTCTGGCTGCTTCCATTCTTTCTCACAGAATCCTCACTTCCTCCATCAATTCTGCGTTGGTAATAGCTCGACGACCTCTTCCTCATTCTCATCTAATCCTAAGTGCCATCTCTTAACACACAAACAGCTTATGGGGATAAATTAATGTCAATTTGTTTTGCTCTGATACCATAATGGTGCACGAGAAAGACAGACTTACTCTATCTCATAAACCATTGTGTATGAAATAATGCTTCAATTCAGTTTCTGTGTACAAATGAACCCGTAGTAGTTTTGAAAGATGTTTTTAGAAAATCCAACTTCTGTGATTCCGGTAGTCTCTTCAATGTAGTGAATCGCCTGATAGTTACCAGAATTTCTGGCAGCGTTGCATTCTTGGTTTTCACTCTGTCAATACTCAATTCATATCCAACTTATGTGTATGCTCATACCCAATACCTCTTACATCTTACCTAAAATGGAAATCGTAAAGACCCACTATAATAGACTCTATGCAAAATATGTTCAATCCTGGACAAACACGTTCTACAAGAATTTGGTAGAATAACTTACAGGATCTTCCGGTAGTTTGTTTCATAACTAGTTTCAAACAAGATTGTCAGAAACTACGACAATAACGTTACTGGAAAGGACTTCTCACAAATCCAAACACGAATCGCAGATTCGCTCTTACCAATAAGTGCAAACATCTTCTAAACACTCGAAATCAGTCTCTTCATCTTCAAATCGGTGGATGCCTTCCACTTCATGCGATTTATGGGTGCTCTGTTCCATAACAGAGTTCTTAACATTGCATAGTTCACGTTCATCTTGTCCGGGAGAATACAAGCTTGTTTACCCAATACATTAAAGACTATATCCAGTCAAAAGGAAAACAAAGCGTCAAGTATATTGGCAGGCCCTTGGTTAATCAAATGTAATTACACCATATTTTTATAAAATAGATCCATAATAGAATCAATTCCAGGAACATAAATGCGCAAAGGGTTTTTTTTCATTCAAATTCCATTCTTTTCCACTCTCAATCCAACCCTCCCACAAACTTGGTTTTTTTGAACAACAATTAGATAACTTTAGCAATATCAGCTATTTTCCGTAAAGAGAAAACTAACTGACCTTATCTATACTCCACTGTTAACTTAACTATTAACGGTCAGTAAATGAAAAGATCAAATCTCTTTTATTAGTCCCTGCCTTCCGCTAGTTCTCTGGAACAATCTATTATAATGAACGTTTACTTTCAAACATTGCCCTTTAAAACAAAAACATATATTTTCTGAATTTCAAAAAATTTGAGCAAAAATATTGGTTATTGGTGAACATGCCTCTGCATCATTAATCCTTAACATTTTGTCTCTTTAAATGAAAAATAATTCATACCTGTAGTAACCAAAAATAATTCTACACTACATTACCATTCATAGGTTTATTACCGAACATGAATGGCATATGATTAAGCTATTTCCTCTTGATCATAACTAAATGCATCAACATTAAACCTTGTAAACAAAACTCCAAAAGAAATATCTATCAAGAATGAATCTAGGGGAAATTCTAAATCTTCCCTCAAACCCATATTCCCAAAACTATTCTAATGGGGAATGAAGGACACAATCTTCTTCCAATTCTTTTAATATTGTTGTAGTTTTATGTAAGACATTTTGATATGCAATCTTTCTCACCACTAATTTCTTCAACAAATATTTAGGTACCAAATGCAGGTGTTTTGGCCACTTCATAGACAAAATCAAAATTGAATTTCTTCTCAACATAAAATCTCTCAAATGGTTTTTCTTATCAAATAATGACACTTACTATGAAAGACCATTTGATAAAGAGCTGCACTTAAATGGTGTATGGAGGTAACTTTGGGTTGGTGTATGGAGGTAATTTTGGGTTAATGTATCTCAATAGTTTGGGAAGTCTTTCATTTGAAAAAGAGATGCAAGTAAATGGTGTATAGAGTTAACTTTGGATTGATGTATGGAGGTAATTTTGGGTTAATGTATCTTAATAGTTTAGGAAATTGCAAGAACCATATATACAATTAATCATATACTCAGACATGAAAAATATGAATTGTTTTCCTAACTAATAATAATACATAACTCTTTGTAATGTAACAAAAAAATTTATGAAAAGGATTTATATTATATATCTATTAAACTGTATTAAATTTTGTATAGTTATTAAAACATTTAATATTTATATATAGTTAAATTCTATGAGGTTTTTTTGAAATCTAATCATCATATATCTCATTCATTTCTTACTCTAACTTTTAAATGAGTTTTCACATATATCTTATTCATTTCTTACTCTAACTTGTTAAATGAGTTTTCCACTTATGATAGGTTATATATTTATGAGAAACAAATATTAATAAAATAATTATTACTATGATATTTCAAATTCACATTCTCACACTTGCTTTTTAAAAATCTAATTTTGCATAATAAAATATTGTAAGGTAATCAATTTATTTTTTATTAAAATAATAATTTTATTAATTTAAAATTAATTATAATCTTTTTAATCCACATTTTTACAACATAATTGTGCATTCCTAAAATTTAATTTTATAAGATAGAGTATTGGAAAGTGATAAAAAAATTTACATTAAAATAATAATTTTGTTAATTCAAAATTAAATAAAAAAATATAACTTTTATATATAATTTAAATCAATATTAAATAAAAATATATATATAATTTATAATTTATTAATTTAATATTGATAATAAAATAGTTCAATATTAGATTATAATTATTTTTTTAATGAATTCATCTCCATATTAACTTATAAACTCTCATTATGGAATTATACCAAATATATAGTTAGAGCTAGAATATTTTTTAAAGTTATAGGCTTTCATGATTCATATTAAGATGGAATTATACCTAACACATTGTGATAGATACAAGAGATTTGAAAGTTATAAGATTTCAAGATGTCAAAGTAAAATTTAAAATTTTCTAAAAGTTGGATTATAACCAAATTTCATTTGAATTCAATATTGAATTATAGTCCATTTTCCTTTCGAAGTCATGGCAATATTGAATTATAGCGAATATTGACTTATAAATGAGAGAGATTTTAAAGCTCAAATATTAAAGGATGCCAGAGTAGAAAAAAAATAAAAAATTAAAACTATCTTCAACTCTACTCCAAGCTACACATTTGTTTTATAATGAGTGACACATCTAAACTCTTTAATTAAAACCAGTATTAAGAAAATGGAAACCTCATTATTTGGTTTTATTGCATCCTAAGAAATTCCATAAACTGGTTTTATTCAAACTTAAATTCCATAAGCATGCTATTGAGTCAAATGTATAAACTCGTCAATTTGATATAGCACTCTGTTAAATCCCATTATCATTGCTTAAACACAGGGTCCTTCATGATTTAGTTTTATTGGACCAACCAAAAAATATCCCATAAACTGGTCTTATTCAAACTTAAAAAATTCCAATTAAGCATGCTATAAAGTCAAATGTATAAACGCATCGATTTGATATAACACTGCTAAATCCGCCATTATCAATGCTTAAGCACAGGCTCATAAGTCTAGAAACCCAAAGCTCTGGAAAATAACATTCGACTTCCGGAAACAAATAAAATCAGACAAATTCAGGTAAAATCTTACTGCATAAAGCACATAGAGCAGAAATATTTATTCCTGGAAAACAAATAACAGGCTTGGACCTCCGACTCCTCCCATCTTTTGTTTCATATTAGTTATCGTTGTGTGCCACTGCCCGTGTCCCACAACTTGATCGAGACATTAACGAATACAGTACACGCCCTTGCAGACAGACAGATCTGACTGGACCCCAGCTCTGTGATGTTGTATGTGAAATGCAATAATCGAAGTTATGATTGACAATATTTTTATTCCAACCATCCATCGTCCCTTGATCTGCATCCATTAATTTAGAAAACTGATGAATGCGATGAATTCAAACTGGGGCAATGATAGAACTCTGAATGTCTTCAATTCTGTAGTATTTGTCTCTAAGTGCCTTTTCTCATCGTCTAGATTATCGTTTTTTGAATTTCGTGGGAAGAACCGTTCAGATTGTGGAATGATATGAAGCTTATCTTCATAATTGTCATATCATTTCCCACATTCCAAATCGACGCCGAACAGCCTTACTACTTTCTTGGAGGTGGAATGGTCGAAACTCGTAGCAGCAGCTTGTGGCACTTTATTTTCAATAGGGAATGATAGATCGTCGCGTGAGAATCCACGAGATTTCAACTGGATAACATGTGGAGCAAGCTCTCTGACCGAACTCTCAGAGTCCATGGCAGGGCGCTCACATTCCTTAGTATCCGACGACCTATGGGTGGAGAAGGGGAAACCTGATTCACGAGTACCCTTTCTTGCCTCGGTTGTAATAAAACGAAAATCAGTCAGCAAATCCATAGGCTGAGTGTTTGCCGGCCGCAGAGCCCCCGTTTCAGCTGCGCCGCGGCTGGACTCTCCGCTCATATTGTTTGCTGGCCAGAGGAGCGGCATCCATTGTGGGCTGATTAAGGCACGAGAAGAAACAAGTTGCTGAGCATGGCTAGTCAATTGAAGAGGGCGGTTTACAGAGCTTTGCAGTCCCGGTGGCCGCCGAGCTGCGCCGAAAGGCTTACGCCTGTAGCTGATAATGAGGCGCTGTAAATTTGGATCTTGGACGTCGTGGGTTGCTAATGCTCTGTCGAAAGCTACAATGTCCCCCGCTTCCAGTTTCTTATCCTTCACAAACCGATTCCACCCCTTTGTGAGCACGTAGCTTTGGCTGCTATTCCAGTATGAGTATCGAAATCGCCATGGCTTTCCCGTGCTGTCTTCAAAGCTGAGAAGCAGCCCTTTTTCAATCGTATATGTACTCAGAGGAAAGTATTTTTCTGCGTGCTGTTTTGGGATTACCAGACGGTTCAGCTTGCCCACATCGCTGGGAGTTACTGTCTTCTCAAACATATGTTCTAGACTCCATGGTGATCCCTTCTTATCATGATCCTCTCCACCACCACCAGGGCTATAAATCCTCTCGGACTCAGACCCTTTAGGATCTTTTTCTTCTTCTTCTTTTTCATCCTGATCTGTTTGTAAACAATTACCGAACCTATCAATATTCTTGCTGTTACTGATAAGCGTATTGACTATATCTTTTTGGGAATGAGCGCTAAGTAATCTGTTTTCTAGTTGTCCTACTTCCAACGGGGGTTTCAATTCAGTGATATCGTTGTGTCCAACCAACTTGAAGGCTGCAACGGGTTTTGTAGTTTCTTCTTCTCCATTGAAGGTACCCGGACAGACTCGCTGACGTTTCTCATAAATCTGTGCCCCCCATGCTCTTGTACTACCGTTGTACTGCCTAAATCGTCCGGCCTCCGCTGACGCACCATTACTAAACTCCCTCATGATATCTTCACCACCGTTGTCATGAGAATCTCTCCCACATGCTCTTGACAATACATTCATTCTACTTTCCGTCTTCTCTAAATCACTAAATCCCTCCAATCCCCCTGCAGAACTGGAGCAATCCGAGAATGAAACCGTCTGTCTCTGCATTCTTTCTCTTAGTTTCTCCTCTGTTTATAAATCTTGTGTGCAACAGCATGATTATGATCAATTTCTTCTATACCCATCAGTTTGAAGGTATCTCCCAGCTGTTTTGCACAATCCAAGACAATTTTGACCCACTCTTTGCGCCCCGTTTGATTTATCCTATTCAGCGAAACTGCAAGGGACGAGCAAGATTGAAATACGTTGACAAATTCCATTTTCAACAATATTTGATTCCATGATTCCATCCCTCTGTCGTGGGAGCTTCTTTCCTAATAACATTAGACTATAAATAACATAATTTGAGTTTACTGAAACATTCCATCATAATCATTCTAGAATTGCACAGGAGGAGGCACTGGGCAGTGTAAGTCCTCCCTTTCTTACTAAAGCAGTTGACTGAAGCAAGGGAAGACGAATTCCCACGCGTTCTCCCTCAACGCGGATTCCTCTACATTGACGTGCTCAGATGCATTATGACCGAGCATCCCCACGGGCCCAATCAAACTACTTGCAACACGAACCCTACCAATGAAAATACAGGACCGTGGACCCTGCCCAAAACCAGCAGCTAAGTGCTTTCTTACCTGCCCTTCCTGTGTTCACATTTGGAGAAAAATGTTTCTGGAATTCAAGATCTTGTTGCCGGTTGGAGAAGAAAGTTCTGCTTCATTGGATTTTTCGAGGCTGACAAAAAAAGGGTCATAAAGTGATTTCGCTGGTCTGTGCTAATTGCGGTGGAAAGCTATATAGAAAAGTCAAGGGTCGAACTATCTGCGATTCTACCAACCGCACTCATGAATACCAGATCCTTCTCTTTCAAGCGTGTTCTGAATAACTTTTCGACTGTTTCCATTGGTTGGATAGTTTCTTACATTGCGTCTTCTGTTTTAATAAAACCGCTGTAAATTTCCGGCTGATGTAAAATTAGTTTTGCGCGCGAATCTAAGGTCAAAGTTACATTGTCAACTGGATTAGCTCGGTAGCCTTATCCAGGGCCGAGCAAGTTGCATTGTCAGACTTGGGCCGGATATTATATTTATGGATTATCATCAACTGCGCCTAACAACAAATATTTTACTCAGTAGTAAAGATAAAAACCAGCAACACATCTCCATCATTAAATGAATCTGGATGAAGTACATATATATATATATATATATAGTATTAATATATAAAACCCGATCCTGATCCTTGAATGCAAAAGTCAGGCCACGTTCTTATTTCCACGGCCCCTCGCATCCAATATTTCTCTAGAAGACGCTTACACTGGCTAAAACAGAAAACGCAGTCACCTCAGTGAAGGAATCGTTGACACGCTTACGATCGATAAAACAGAAAACACAGTCAGCTCAGTGAATCCTGATATTCCATCTTCTAGAATTAAGGGTGGAGTTACAAGTCTTTTTGACAATGGATCACCGGTCTCTTTTCCACAATCTATTTTTAATCAAAGAAGTGGAGACTAGAATGATAAAGTAATATCCATTAAAAAATATTTTTAGTCAAAGAGGTGGAGACTAGGATTCCATGTAGAGCTTAAATTATGTATATTCCAAAAGATTCCTTAATCCTTCCAATTCATTATGCTATGAGAAAACAATTCCTCAATAATATTTGTCTAACCCCCTAGACTAAGACCCAGGAGTGAAGAGTAGTTCTGTAGTATTCCCCGGCTTGTGGTAATGTCCCATCTTGTGTTCAGTAAGTCTGGAGTTATATATCGAGGGAGTATAGGTTCGTCATGGGGAAATAATGCTTTGTTGGGTACTAGTCCATGATAAAGTGGTGGCACCCCGTGGAGTGCTCGGCTGGCTGAATGCTAACATACTTCCAATGGCGAACATAAAGCGGAAACCGACTTCAAGTAAGTGGACTTAAAGCAGACATCAGACAGAAAGCATAAGGCAAGAAGGGTAGGAAGGAAAGTATAGTAAGTAAAGTTTAGTTAGAGAATAAATATGTCTAGGTGAGGATGGAAGGAAAGCATCCATGAAAATGGCCTAAATCATATTGTCAAACAATTATAGACCTTCGTTATCCTCTGGCATAGCGCAAACATCCTAAGATACCACAGGGATACCCCAACCCTCCCTATGCTTGGCCTACAAGTACAAATGAAGAAGCTACTCCTCTATGAAAGTAATCCCTACTAGAAAGCCAACAAGATACATGATACAAATATGTGAGGTTTGAAGAATACTACTAACTACAGTCATTTTTCTAGCAAATGGAAGATCTTTGTATTGCCAAAACGGTAATTTAAATTGTAGACGGTCCAAAATCCAATCCTGTATAACCACCAGAGAGATGTCCATACCAAAGGGGATGCCATGATATCTCACTATTACATCTAGATGGATGAAGGTCCAAGAGGGAGGGATCCAATAAGGAGATTCATCTAGATCGACCAACCAATAATCAATCTTATTATCACTAAACATAGCCCTAGAAACCTAGCAAAACACAGACAATCAATCTCTAGCACCATCCAGTCACTCGTGGAGAACTTGGACAAATAATAGAGAATCATCTACAAAGTGATTATCCACCATCTCATAAGCATGAGAAAGTTAAATACCTAGAATCTTCCCCTTCAAATGAGCAACATCCTACAAATAAACTAGGAAATCAATAAATATAACATATAGGTAGGTTGTGAAGGGTTATCCCTTCCTAATTGACCAGTGGAGAAGAATACGTGAAGAGGCAGTATTATTCACCGCAACAAAATTTGAGGCATAGGAGAATAGGGTGATTACTATACCCATGCACTTCAAACTAAAACCCAAGTAGGACAACATATTTGTAATAAAATCCAAGTTAAGTAGATCATAAGCTTGATCAAAATCAATATTAAGGAAAATATTTTGTTACCCAAACTCCCTACACCACTCCATGGCCTTCCAACTAGAAGTAACTGTGTCCAAGATAAACCACCCCTAAATAAAACCTATCTTCTCATTATAAACAATCTTCTTGGTGACATCCCTCACCAACAATACCATTACCTTGGCCATAACTTTGCAAGAAACACTAAATAAAATTATTAGTTTCCATCTTGCAATTGTGTCTTTGGAAGCATTCATATATATGATATTGATTAACCCCTGATTAATTGGCTCTATTAAACATCCTAAGGGAAAACGATTCTCCAAGGCTATCCCACATAACCTTATATGAATCACAATGTGTTACAGATAAAATCTTCATATGGTTTGGGGTGGACTAAAACATATAATATGACAACAAAAATTAGATCCATTCTCAAGTACATGCTAGATAAATTAAAGAAACTAACATTTAAGGGATAGAAACCGTACCTCAACTAGATGTTTGAAGATGACCACCGTTGAGCTCACGATAAATGGCTTGTCCCTACAGTTTTTCCTCAACAACAAATATATATCCAAGCATAAAATATATTAAGTGTTAGTATTCAATCTAGCATAATCCATTTAAGCATGTATAAATCTACACCTATGGATAAATATAAAAAATTGCACATGAAATTTGGACAAGAAATGGACATTTCTATTAATGTAAAAAGAGAGATACTATGTGACAACCTCTGTAGACACCTTGTCAGAACCGAGAAACCGAGTCCCTCCACCTCGGCCTCCACCACTTCAATCCTCCATACAATGCAAGCTCACAAAGGAAATGGAAAGCTTGGGAGATGAACACAAATGGTTCTATCAACCAGGAGAAAGGGATGCAAACTTAAGTATATGGCAATGGGACAAAATTTTGCTATAGTCTCCTTACTCTCAAATTTTCTCCTCCCTCCAATGCTTCACAATGGCTCAATATATAGCCCTCAAATGGAAAATGGAGGGTCAAATCATAGTGTTTCTCAGCATATGGAAGGCCAATGATCAACGTATTTGTTACTTGATGAGGAAAACTCCAAATATGTTTTGTTTTTTAGCAAAAAACCCGATGTACATCGACTGTAATGGTGCAAGATGCGTATACACAAGCTGTATAACTAATGACCCACGCATATCTTCAAAAATGTCTTTTAAGGGTTAAACTAAAGCATCAAGGCTATAGTGAGTAAAAGGGGGTATAATGAATCTGCATAGGAATAAGGGAAGGCCATCAGGGCATGATGCATGATGTGTGGAAAATCATGCTATAATAGATGCCCCCTAATGTGTGAGGTCAGAGGGGTACACGATGGTTGAAATACATTATAATCGTCCCATGAGTGGAGTAGTGAAGATCCAGGTGGAAGAACTAGCCACTTGTCAGTGTAATACAATGATAACTCTGTGCACATGACTGCAGGTCTGGAGTACATATAATAGTCCCGAATACATATAAGTACAATTGTCATGAATAGGCATAATATCCATATGTAATAAGTGGTCACAACCACCCAAAATACATAGTGGAGTCTGGTCTCCATACTCAATGAAGACATCTAATACATAATAAGGTACATTGCTCTGGTATGAGAATTGAAATCCCACAAGTATTGTTGCGAGAAGTAGTAGCATATATGGAATGCCACCATACTCTGAGGTCTTCTACACAATCTGTCAAAGGTACATGTTGCATCATGTGAATAGAGGTGTTGAGGTCAAACATGATAAAACATCGTCTGATTACCAATCATTGATGTATACCGTTAACATACGTGAGACATCCCACCGATGATGAAAATGGGTTTCAAGGTACATAGTGCATTCAAAAAGTGTGAATAAAGGTGTTGAGGTAGAACACTTGAAGAATCCATTGATCAGGAGAGATTGATGTATTCCCAAATCTGTTGATGGAGAGAGAATCTACCACTAATGACTACAAGTCTCAAGGCACTCAACTGACTCTAGATGCCAAATCCAGAATAAATGATCTGAACTCAATGGAATGGAATCCACTGGAAGGAGGGAATTAATGAATCCCCCATTAACCAACATGAGGTACACAACAAGGCTCGATGATTTGGAAGAACTCGGATGAGCAAGATGTGTACACAAACCAGTAACCATGTGTGTCTCTCGCGCATACCGGATGCAAGTAGCATGCGAAAGAGACCCTCTGAATAACAACCAATGATGAAAACTAATCGCAGAGTTGAGGAAACCACCAATAGGGTCTAATGGAATCCAAGACATGACATGAATCCCATTGTGTGAATAGATTTCTTGTTGTCAAACACAAGGGAAACCACTCACTCAATGACCAATGATGAGATTGTTGGAGGTTTTGCAGTCATATGGAAACAAATCAGAGTGTGATTTGGTTGTCATTGATGGCAACATAGTTTCAGGCATATGATCCAGATGAGCAGAGGACTCAGAAGAATCCATGGCTTCTGTAGAGATTTGACAGACAGGATTAAACCCGCAAAAGAGATCAATGGAAAAATGGAATTTCGCTAGTTGAAAGAGAGAGGAGTATAAAAAAGACGTTGAGTTGAGAAATCAAAAACTAATCACCAAGAAAGAGATCATGATTAATGAAGAGGCTGATCATGGAAGTAGATCAAAGGTTGAAAACGATTTTGCTGGGAGAACTAGCATAGATTAAAAAAATGATGATGTGCTCAAAATTTTTAGGAAGTCCGCCTTATGGTATTTGAAGTCCATCATCGATCTAGATCTGATGTTCCTCAACAATTTCGCAGAATCAACTAGTAGGTGAGTTAATGATAAGATTGGGAGCAAAATTTTAATGTAATATGCTCTATAACATGTGGAGTCCACCGTAGATCTGTGTGGACCTAGATACAAGGGTTATCAATCATTTCACTCGTTGAAATAGGAGGCGAGTTAACACAGAGGCTGGATGCGAAGTCATTGTGATGGACAGATCTGATGGTCAGGTATGAACCGACAAAGAAAATCAACATTCAAGAGAAAATATGCAAAGTTTGAATCTGATGGACAAATCTAACAGTCAGGTATGAACCCGCAAAAGAAATCAACGGTCAAGAGAAAATCCACAAAGTTTGAAAGGTAATCGTATGAACAGATCCGACGGTCAGGAGTGAACCCGCTCAAGAAATCAACAATCTCCTTTAGGAGGCACATATTTCTATCCAATTAGATATGAAATATTCAAAGTTTTGAAAATTAGGGTTTCTCTGACAAACCCTAGATCAGCCAGATCTAGAACCAGGACAGACACCTCAAATCGGTAGGATATAATCTTTTGCTATTTACATTTGAGGTTCTCATTTCAAAATGACCTATCACACTAGCTTCATGACAAGCTTGGTGAAGCTGAAAACTTTTGAGCATGGAAGTATAGGATTTCACTGGTTCTTGAAGAAAATGAATTGGACACCTACATAAGTGGAGAGGTTCCAGTTCCAGAGGGATATGAGGCTAAAGCCTTACACAAGAAGAACTTAGTCAAGGCCAATAGGTTCATTGCTGATTCAATCAAGGATCACCTTATACCACAAGTGTCTTCCCTAAAGACACCTAAAGAGATGTTTGATTCCTTGACCAAGCTATTTGAAAGGAAGAACATAAATCAAAAGATGACTTTGAGAAACTAGTTGAAGAATGTAAAGATACAGAATACAGAGACCATACAGTCATACTTTACAAGGGTCTCTTAAATCAAAGAACAACTTGAAGTAGTGGATGAAGAAGTAGAGAATGCAGAAATTATGATAACCACCTTGAATGACCTCCCAAGATCATGGGATTCATTCATTTAAGGAATGTGTGTCAGAAGGAATTGATTACTTTCAGTAGACTCTGGGAAGAGTCCACACAAGAAGAATCTTGACTCATAATAAGAGAAGAGAAGATGGGAGAAATTGAAGATCAAGCGCTCACGATTCAAAGAAGATCCCTCAAGCGATGAGGAATATGAAGAACTCAATTCATGAAGAACCTCTTATCCATCTTAGCATTTGGATAAGAAATGATGATGTCATGAATGAAGAAGAAGATGAAGCAGAAGGCTCAAGAAGGTCTACCCACGAAATGAATAAAAGATAAGTATTTAGTTGTCATTTCATGATATTATTTGGTTACACATTTGTTTATATTCAGTTGATGTGTTATGCATGATAGAAAGTTTACATTAATGACATTATACCACTAATATGCATGAAATGGGTATGTAGCTTGTGGTGTTATACAACTCTCCATTGCTACTTATCTAGAATGAAACCTCTTTGTTGACATATTGGATTAGTGCACAATCTCAATGATGTCATGGTAGAGATGGAAGGAATCTAGAAAGTTTCTATAAGATATGGATGAATGTTGTATTGGCTAAAATAGTTGCATGATTATATCTTTATGCATAAAGAATTTTCCATTATGAATATGCTTTATGAAATGTTTCTAACCATACAACTAATGCATTTGACTTGTAGGAAAGATCGCATACAATTGCCTACAAGAAAATAAGGATGAGACTTGTTCCAAAGAACAAGTGACGATAGTTCAAGAAATAATCCAAAATGAAGAATAGTATGACGATAATTCAAGAGGCCTCAGACACACTCTAGTTATATGACACTATTGAATGACATCATTGATGTAGAGCCTTCCAGCTATGAAGAAGTAGCCAAGAAGAAAGGGAAGGAGTGCACCAGTTCAAGAAGAATGATGTCTAGGATGCGGTATCAAGACCTAAAGGTAAGTCTGTAGTATCTTCCATATGGATCTACAAGATCCAGCATGCAATAGATGGAAACACCGTGGGATACAAGGAAATATTCGTAGCATGAGTCTTCTCATAGAAAAAAGGAATAGACTACGAAGAGACATTTGCGGCCACTCGGAGTTGAGACACATGACAGGAAGACTCATGCGTGCAAATTAAAGAAGGCCTTGTACGAGCTCAAAAGGAACCCATGGGATAACACATACATGAGGATTTTGAAGATCACCTAGAGTGATGAATTTTAACCCAAAAAATCCCTCACTTAGCTCTACATGGACTACACCACCCAAGGACACCCATTCACGACCCTCCATTAGACCCCCACACCCTAAAAAAGGCTTAAGGATGAAGAAAAGGGCTTGAAAACCCCAAAAATGAGCCTAAATAACTCTCCTAGGGGCTAAAGCCTCCAAAAAGGGGCTAAAACCCCTCAAAGGATCCTAAAACCCTAAAAGGAGCTAAAGTTATGGTGAAAGGGGCTAAAAGCCCAGACCAAGGGCTTAAAACCCTAAAACCCCAAAAAAGCTATGAAAGGAGGGTGGGGGGTCACTCTCAAAAGAATTCCCCCTTGCATATTGTTGTGCTGCCCGTGGATGCCTTGAGACCCTTTGTCTCTCAAGCCATGCACACTCCCTCTCCTCCATCTCCATTGAGCCATAGCTCCCCCATCCAAGAGAGGTGCTTCTTCAAGCCAGGGCATGGTGGCCCAATTCCATGAAAGAGAAGGTATACCAATGTTGTTTCTTGCATTTGCTTTAGTATTTTGTAGTTTTTTCTAACCCATTTTTGTTTGCAGGTTTGTTTATAACATGTCTTTTCAGGTATTTTGTTTCTAATAGTTATTTGTAGGTAGCCAAGGCGAATCCCTAACAGTGTTTGTAGAGGCGCTCACGGCCATACTCTTTCTTGTTCTTTACTTTCTGCCCATTTTGTTTTCTTTCTGTATTTTCCACACACAGGAACCTACCCTTCTGTCCTATAGACAGAAGGGAGCCATTCCTGCCCCTGTAGCAAGGAGAAATCCCTACTATAGAACTGGCGACCATAACAGGTCGATCCCACAGGATCCCTGGTTCAGTTTATTTTCAAATTTCAAGGTTTTCAGTTTATGCCCTAGTTTTAGAAATTTCTTGTCAAATGTAGCTTAGATCTAGTTTATTTCCAGTTTTTGTTACTGTCGAAGCCTCTGCAAGGCAATTTCGAGTCAGTTTGGTCACAGTACAGGTTCCTTTCGGCCGGATCTGACTCAAGATCAAAAAAACCCCAAATCTGGGGTAGGTCACACTTATCGGGCCTGAACAGGGGATGAGGTCGCTCTTTTAGGCCTCACAAGCGCGACTAGGTTTCCCTTTCCCCTCGAAAGATGCGACTTCACTCAGACAGGCAGATCGCTTTTGTCTGTGAAATCTGTGCGACCCCCTCACCCATTTTTGGAAAACTTTTGCGACCCCCTCGCCGAAATTGACCCGAAACGTGTGGTCTGTCAATCAGTACTTAATTTTCAGTTTAATAGGGACTGTCAGTGTAGCTTAACCACCTCTGTCCAACATAGTAGGTCAATTTCTGTTTCTGTTTTAGTTTACTGTAATTACATCAACAAACAAAGTGTAAATTCAAAATAAAATTTAATAGCTTAATTAATGAATGTAGCTTAACTAAAATTGACATAAAATTAACAGTCTTGCTTACCCTTCCTCCTCTACCCAGCCATCACCCTTCGGGGTATTCTAGGATACGACGAAGAGCATAGCTCGTATAGTCCTAGGCCCTTCACTAAATATTGTTCTAAACCATTAAAAATGGATGACCTGGAAGGTAGAGGGGGTCGAGAAGGAGGGCTTCTCACGGTGCTAAGCGTCCTCCCTGTTGACCAACCTTGCATCCGGGAGGTGACCTGTGGATATACGGATGGGCCTAGTCCCATTGTGTTGAGATCCCAGCACCTTCTCTTGGTCTAAGAGGAATATAGGTGTAAGGTAGTCACCTAGTTAGGCTGTCATATTCAGGGTTAAAAATGTATTTGTTTACAAATTTATGATTATTCATTGCTTGCACAACAATGATATGAACTATGCCACAATATGATGAATTCATAAACCATTTGCAGCCACCTGATACCAGAAAGACAGAAAAACAAATACACCATACCAAGTAATCAACCCAACTCAGTTCATGACACTGAGAGAGCCTTAAAATTTATCAATTTACACTAAGTTTAAACAAATATGCAGTCTTTGAGGACATAAGTCCCTGACTGCTTCAACTATGGGAAGTACTTGGGCTCAGCCCAGAAACTCATTGTGAGGAGTACCATGGGAACCCCAAAGTAGCTGGCTGCTGAGAGGAATTGCCAAGCGAAACTGGAAACGACCCCCACCGATTGAGTAGAGATGCCCATGAGGAAAAAGCCAAGCACTGTCTTCTGGCAGTCTTGGTGGCCGACTGACCACCTACAGTCAATAGGAAGCCATTGAAACCGGGGTCCAAACATCATTCCCATCAGTTTGATAAACATCTAACACAATTGATCCCCCATGCTCTTCCTCACGCCTAAGAGGTGAACCATCACCATTCGGGACATTAAACCGACACCGTCGAAACCGTTCTCAGCGATCTCCCACACCATCAAAAGGCCACGCAGCCTCTGATTCAGATTCAGACCCATACTGGTCTGAACCATACCTCCATACTACACCATTAAGCCCCATGGCTGGCGCAAATCTGGATCCATTTTACGGCATAGCCATAGCAAGTGGACCCATGTCCACACCACAACCGGTCACCAGCAACCCTGCAGGTGGCCCAAGCACAGTCATGCAAACTGTCATCAGTAAGCTTCCACCAACCATAGTGACCAGCTAAGCTGGCCTAGTTGCAACACATAGGGGTAGTGGCCCTTCCACACACATTGCCCCTCTTTCCACATAGGGGGGCAGTGGACCGTCCACTTACATTTCCCCTACTATCATACATGGGGGTAATGTCCCCTCCATTCACACTATCCCTCACGTCATACTTGGGGGTAGTGGCCCGTCAACTCACAATGTCCCCCCCACCACACTTGCGGGCATTGGCCCATCTACAATGGTGCCACCACAAGGGCCCCCAGCCATGCGGTGCATTATGCGCCTGCAAACCCCACCAACATACCTCCCCCATCCCACATCAACCTGGGGTCAAATTTTCCGTTCATGGCTCGTCTTAAATTGCCAAATTTGGCTCGATTGACAAACGACCCCATTCGCCATCAATCTTTTTGGCCTCCATTGCCAACTACGCTACCATCAAACATCCACAAGTTTGAAGGAAAGGCAGGGGAATGTCCCCAAAACCACATTATGGTATTCCATCTATGGTGCTTGTCCAACAACATCGTAGACGATTCCATTAGACTGAGGCTATTCCAACACACCTTTATAGGTGCTGCGACCAAATGGTACATTGAGCTACCGCAGGCCAAGTACCTAGATTTCAACTCCTTAGCTTTCATGTTCCTGCAGTATTTCCAACTCCATGTCAGATATGATGAAGGGGTGGAGATCTTGTTATCCTGTCGCCAAAGCACTGCGACACATATAACCGACCACATCCATGAGTGACGGCGACATCACAGCATATGTAAAATCCAACTTGGCGACAAGATCTTCTTGGATTGGTTCCTCAAGACCTTGCTCCCTCCCATAGCAAAGGACGTCATATCCAAACCTCCCCAATATGAAGAAGAGGCCATACTAAAAGCCCAATAGTTTGACCTAATCTACGCTCAGTATGGATATCTGTACACTGTCATTTCAGATGTTCCCCACCCGGGTACCTCCTACCGGGATGCACCAGGGGCATCCCATGCTGTGGACGACATCATAGGCTTGGTCTCCCAACAGCCACAACACTGTCCGACACCACCTGTCATTACACCACAACCAAGCAACACTGCTAGTTGTTGCTTACAAAAACCAAAATCCGGACTATGCCAGAATGATGTCCCAATGCGGAGCAACAACTTCCTATGCACAACCTGTGCCATCGTAGCAGACTCAGGCCATGGCATCACCAACATAGTAGTACGTGGGGAAAATGCCCACATTTGTGTCATTGCAACCCACTCAAATCTACTATGCACCACTAGTGCAAGTAGTCCAAGCCCTCGCCCCCGCTCCATCCGCTCCGTTGGGACAACTGTTTGCACAACAAAACCATCCCAACCAGCCTGCCTCCAACAATCAACAAGGGAAAGACCAGAATAATCGACCCCGAAACCAAGCCAATAACCAACCACATGGAGGCGGTTAACAACCAAACCCTCCCAACAATGACGCGGCAAACCGACCCACCCAAAACCCCCCATGAAAAAATGCACCAAGACGCAATGCCCCGTTGCGCACAAACCAACCCTACACACTCTGTGACATCTATGGGCACTACACATTTGAGTGTCCCCTCATGGGTCGCACTAAGTAGGCCATTCAGAACTAGGCCCAACAGGCCGCCAACGCTACAAACCAAACCCAACCCAACCCAGCATCATAAGGACCTCCCCCCATGGTGCTCTTGAACCCACTACATGTCCAAGGGTTGGTGGCAACTACACCCCCTCCCCAACCCAATCCCAATGCTCTGGGGGCACCTCCCACAGTCGAAACGGTTGTTCACCACCTACTAGCCAAGACGACTCAAGAGGTCAACTTACAAACTAGACAGAATCAGTACAATACCACCACCGAACTTGCTAACACATCAGTGGCATCTACGTCCAAAACAATCAATCTACCTCTTCAGTTACCCCTGTTCCCCCGTCCTCCCATATGCCGAGTGGCCAACAACGCTGCAGCTAGAGATGTTGTCAGCTATAGCATTGTGGATGATTTGGCCCAATAAAAAACGTCCATGTCTGCTCTGGAGGTACTCAAAATGTGCCCAACATAGCGGAAAGCGTTACTAGTCGACCTTGGGGCTGTAGACCCCTCCAAATCCAAGTTGATCATGTTCGACACGGAGAATGGAGAACCACGCATGCCATCAACCATCGCCTTCCAAATCCCAGTGTCTATCCAGAACTTGGTTGTGCATCGGTGCATAGTAGATGAGAGGGCATCTATGTGTGTTATGTCTACCTTGGTTTGGTAGAAACTGGGATCACCAGTTCTATAACCATCCTCCACAACTCTACGGGATTATGATGTCCATCCCACTAAATCCCAAGGAATCCTCCCCCATGTCCCCATCACATTAGCCAAGAAGACAGTGCTGATCGACATAGAGGTCGTCAATGCTCAACTGGACTATAACCTTCTCCTCGAAAGAAATATGTACGCCATGAGAGCAGTCGCATCAACTATATTCCATCTCATGATGTTCCCTCAGGAAGGGAAGATCGTGATGGTTGATCAACTCACTTATTACGATCCACAAGGGTTAATGGCACCTGCCAAAGTTATCCCTACCATCACCACCATTGAGCCACAAGGGACAACCACACATGCCAATGTCATCCCTACAATCAATACCATGGTTGACAACACACTAGCCTCCCCATTGTTGAATGTGGGTCTTGGGTTGTTTGTCGATACCACCATGACGGCTCATTTCCCCTTAGTGTCACCACCACTGACACAAAATGAGACTGTAGACTTGTGCATGGTCTTATCCAGCGCCGCTACACCCAAACAGCAATCACAGCCGCAGCCCCAACCCCAACCCCAACACTGTCCATGGTTGCAACATCATCTGCAGCAGCAGTGTTTCGCGCAGCTGCAACCACAACTGCATCCCCACATGCAACCAGCAGGGAGTTATCTGGGCTCATCGCCAGTCCATACGATTCCCTTCCTCTTTCCCCCACCTGGGGTCATGAGAAAGCCGATAATGGCCACCTTAAGCCTACCTAACTTTACATTGGGAATTATGGTATGGTATCTCGATCCACCAGCTCAACCACCAATTCCCCAGGTTGTTTTAACCCCGATGCAACCCATTGCAGTGGAGTCTCACCCTCCACTCGGCCTGCAAAATCCAATTGCCGCACCTGCACCCGCACCGCCCCACCCAATAAGGGCCAGGGGAAAGAATGTGAAACCTACCACAGATCCACGACAAGTCCCACCTTACACCGTCTGCGAACAACAGGGTCACCCAACTCAGAGTTGCCCTAAAATCCCAATGACACGTGTGCATTTAGATGCCATGGATACAAACGAAAACATCCCCGTGGTTGAACTTCCAACTGCACCGATAGTTAGAAACAAGGCATTGAGAACAAACCATGCTTGCACCCTCTACAATTTGTATGGACATTACTCTCACCATTTCCAAGACCTGCCCAAATTTCACTTGTTCCAATGGAGCGGGTGGAGCGGGGCCGAGGGATTGGACTGCTTGCACTGGTGGTGCATAGTAGATTTGAGTGGGCAGTGGTGCCACAAATGTGGGATTTTTCCATGCGTATTGCTGTGTTGTCCATGCCATGGCCTGATCCTACTGCGGTGGCACAGGTTGTGCATAGGAAGTTGTTGCTCCAGCCTGGGACATCATTCTGGCATAGTTCGGATTTTGGTTTTGGTAAGCAACACTAGCAGTGTTGCTTGGTTGTGGTGTAACGATAGGTGGTGTCGGACGATGCTATGGATGTTGGGAGACCGAGCCTATGATGCCATCCGCAGCATGGGATGCCCCTGGTGCATCCCGGTAGGAGGTACCCAGGCAGGGAGCGTCTGGAATGACGGTGTATAGATATCCAGACTAATATTAGATTAGGTCAAACTGTTGGCCTTTTAGTATGGCCTCTTCTTCGGATTGGGGATGTTCAGATGTGACATCCTTTGCTATGGGAGGGAGCAAGGTCTTGAGGAACCAATCCAAGAAGATCCCATTGTCAAGTTGGATTTTACATAAGCTGTGGCATCACCTCCATTCATGGATGTGGTCGATTATATGTGTCGCAGTGCTTTGGCGACAGGATAACAGGATCTCCACCCCTTCATCATATCTGATAGGGAGTTGGAAATACTATAGGAACATGAAAGCTAAGGAGTTGAAATACGGGTACTTGGCCTGCGGTAGCTCAATGTACCATTTGGCCGCAACACCTATAAGGGTGCGTTGGAATAGCCCCAATCAGATGGAATCATCTATGTTGTTGTTGGACGAGCACCATAGATGGAATGTCATAATGTGGTTTTGGGGACATTCCCCTACCTTGACTTCAAACTTGGGGATGTCTGATGGCAGTTTAGTTGGAATTGGAGGCCAAAAAGCTTGATGGCGAATGGGTTCGTTTGTTAATCGAGCCAAATCCGACAAGTTAATATGAGCCATGAACAACGAATTTGACCCCAGGTTGATGTGGGATGAGGAAGGTATGGTGGTGGGGTTTGCAGGTGCATAATGCACCTGCATGGCTGGGAGCCCTTGTGGTGGCACCATTATAGATGGGTGGCAATGCCTGCAAGTGTGGTGGGGGGGACAGTGTGAGTTGACGGGCCACTTCCCCCAAGTATGACATGAGGGATAGTGTGAATGGAGGGGACATTGCCCCCATGTATGATAGTAGGGGCAATGTAAGTGGAATGTCCATTTCCCCCCTGTGTGGAAGGAGGGGCAGTGTGTGTGGAAGGGCCACTGCCCCTGTGTGTTGCAAGTGGGTCAGCTTGGTTGGTCACTATGGGTGGTGGAAGCTAACTGATGATAGTTTGCATGACTATGCTTGGGACACCTGCAGGGTTGTTGGTGACCGGTTGTGGTGTGGACATGGGTCCACTTGCTATGGCTATGCCGAAAAATGGATCTGGATTTGCACCAACCATGGGGCTTGATGGTGCAGTATGGAGGTATGGTTCAGACTGGTATGGGTCTGAATCTTAATCAGAGGCTGTGTGGCCTTCTAATGGTGTGGGAGATCACTGAGAACGGTTTCGACGATGTCGGTTTAATGTCCCGAATGGTGGTGGTTCGCCTCTTAGGCATGAGGAAGAGCGTCGGGGATCAATTATGTTAGATGTTTATCAAACTGATGGGAATTATGTTTGTACCTCGGTTTCAATTGCTTCCTATTAGCTGTAGGTGGTCACTCGGCCACCAAGACTTCCAGAAGACAACGCTTGGCTTTTTCCTCACGGACATTTCTACTCAATTGGTGGGGGTCGTTGCTCGTTTCGCTTGGCAATTCCTCTCAGCGGCCAACTACTTTGGGGTTCCCGTGGTACTCCTCAGAATGAGTTTCTGGGCTGAGCCTAAGTACTTCCCATGGTTGAAGCAGTCAGGGACTTATGTCCTCAAAGACTGCAGATTTGTTGTAACTTAGTGTAAATTGATAAATTTTAAGGCTCTCGTAGCATCATGAACTGAGTTGGGTTGATTACTTGGTATGGTGTATTTGTTTTTCTGTCTTTCTGGTATCAGGTGGCTACAAATGGTTTATGAATTCATCCTATTGTGGCAAAGTTCATCTCATTGTTGTGCAAGCAGTGAATAATCAGAAATTTGTAAACAGATACATTTTTAACCCTGAATGTGACAACCTGACTAGGTGACTACCTTACACCTATATTCCTCTTAGACCAAGAGAAGGTGCTGGGCTCTCAACATAATGGGACTAGGCCCATCCGTAGATCCACCTGTCACCTCCTGGATGCAAGGTTGGTCAACAGGGAGGACGCTTAGCGCCATGAGAAGCCCTCCTTCTCTACCCCTTCTACCTTCCAGGTCATCTGTTTTTAATGGTTTAGAACAATATTCAATGAAGGGCCTAGGACTATACGAGATATGCCCTTCGTGATATCTGAGAATACCCCAAAGGGTGATGACTGGGTAGAGGAGGAAGGGTAAGCAAGAATATTAATTTTATGTCAATTTTTAGATAAGCTACATTGATTAATTAAGCCATTAAATTTTATTTTGAATTTGCACTTTGTTTGTTGATGCAATTACAGTAAACTAAAAAGAAATAGAAATTGACCTACTGTGCTAGACAGAGGCAGCTAAGCCGCACTGGCAGTCCCCGTTAAAATGAAAATTTAGTAATGATTGACAGACCACACATTTTGGGTCAATTTTAGTGAGGGGGTCATGGAATTTTTCCAGAAACGGACGAGGGGGTCGCACAGATTTCACAGACATAAGCGATCTTCTTGTTTGAGTGAAGTTGCACCTTTGGGGGGAAAAGGGAAACCTGGTCATGCATGGGAGGCCTAAAAGAGCAACTTCATCCCCTATTCAGGCCCGATAATTGTGACCTGCTTCGGATTTGGCATTTTTTTGATCCAGAGTCAGATCCGGCTAACAGTAACCTGTACTGTGGCCAAACTGACTTGGATTTGCCGTATAGAGGCTTCGACAGTAATAAAAACTGGAAATAAACTAGATCTAAGCTTGATTTGACAAGAAATTTCTAAAACTAGGACATAAACTGAAAAAATTGAAATTTGAAAGCCAAGATAGAGAAGCTGTGCATTGCCGACTTCATCTACCCCATTGCATACACCACTTGGGTTTCTAATCCTGTTCCCGTGAATAAAAAATAGGGTACCATTCTTGTTTGCATAGACTTCCATGACCTCAATGGGGTGTGTCCCAAAGACAACTTCCCAACACCCTTCATCGATCAGATCATTGATGCGTGCACCGAACATGAGGCATTTTCCTTCATGAATGGGTTTTTCAGCTATAACCAAATCCAAATCCGGAAAGAAGACCATTATAAGACGATCTTCACAACCCTGTGGGGCACATTTGCATATCGTGTCATGCCCTTTGGCCTGAAAAATGTTGGAGCCACCTTCCAGCACACCATGACATATTTCTTCCATGACCTAATTCACATCATCTTGCTCTACCTAGACAACCTTACCGCTCGATCACCAAAAAAAGCACAACACATAGACGACTTACGATGAGTATTTTTACGTTGCCGCAAGTACAAAATTCACCTGAATCCCCTCAAGTGCATTTTTGGTGTCCCAGTAGGTCGTCTACTCGGATTCATCGTATCTCACAAAGGGATAACGGTAGATCCCCTTATTACGGAGAGAAATTCCTATGGATTGGGGTACCACAACAGACTGCTTGACTCCAGAAATCAATCCTTTCCAATATGTAATAGAAAGTAAATGTCTAACACTAAAGGATCAGACCTCGTACCTTATTCCGAATGGTTGAAGTAGATCCCCGTTGAGCTTTCCAACTTCAGCTTGAATTGATAAATTACTTCCTCAACAACAAGTAAACAATACAAGCATACTATATATCATGGTGTTAGATCTATTCTAGCATATACAATCAACAATGTATAAGCATTTGAAATCATCCCATGGATAAAATATTCATTCAAACACACATTATTGGACAGGAAAAGATATTTCTATTAATATAAATCAAAGATTACAATAGATACAACCTATGTCGGCACATCCGTGAATCAGAGAAACTGAATCCCCCATTTGGGCCTCCACCACCTCAATCCTCCATCTCTCGATAGAAATCTCACAATCAAAAGGCAAGCTTGGGAAGAACACAAAAGTGCTCTAAGGGACAAAGGGATGCAGACTCAAGCATAAGTTTCGGCAACAATGGACTATAGTTTCTTTGCTCTCAATTCTCTCATATGCCTTCAATGTACCATAGAGTTCCTTATATAGCTTTTTAAAGGGGTAATGAAAGGTTGAATCCGAGCAATCTCAAGCCATAGGGAAGGCCAAGAGTCAAGTGAGTTGGATCCATGTCAAGGAAAACTCCAAAAGGATTTGGATTTTGTACACATCCCGATGTACGTGGTTTTAGGGGTCAAACCCACATATATACGCGATTAAGGGTTTAAAAGTCACGTGTATCATTTTTCACATGTTTTTAGGGATGGTCAAGGAAACATCAAAGGACAAAAAATGGTCCTTGGGGTCTAAGGAGTCTACAGAGGGACAAGGGAAGGCCATACAAATTGTGATTCACCTGGAGTGGTAAAATCAGCTATAACAGATGCCCCCTAATGTGTGACGTCATAGGGGTCATACGATGGCCGAAATACATTATAAGTCCATCCCATAAGTGGAGTGATGAAGAATCCCAAATGGAAGACCAGCCACCCAATCAGCATAGTACACTGATACAACTCTGCACATAACTGCAAATACATATAGCAGTCCCGGATACATAAGAGTACAATGGCCATGAATAGGCATGATACAAGATATCACATAAGTGGTCATCGCCACATACAATATACATAGATCAGAATCTCCATGATGAAGATATACAAAGGACCATTATCTCCATAATGGCTGAAGATATATAACAGATTAAGATCTCCATAGTGGATGGAAATGTCTGACCTATACTGGAATCAAGTCACGAGAGCTGAAATCTCATGAACACTAGCACGATCAAGGAGGTAGCATATAAGAGATGCCACCAATCTGGAAAGTATTCTAGACAAACCACTATGAGTACATGTCCTACTATGTGAATAGAGGTGTTGAGGTCAAACATAGTAGTCCATCATTTGATTACCTGTCATTAATGTATACTGTTAACAGACGCGATATCACCCACCGATAATGAAAATGGGAATCAAGGTACTAGAGTGCAAACTAAAAAGTGTGAATAAATGTGTTGAGGTCGAACCCTTGAGAGGATCCATCGATCAAGGGACATTGATGTATTCCCAAAGACTGTCGATGGCGAGAGAACCTGCCAATAATGACTACAAGTCTCAAGGCACTCAAAATGACTCTAGATTCCAATCCCAGAATAAATGATCTGAAGTTGATGGGATGAAATCCGCTGGAAGGAGGGAATTAAGGCATCCCCCATCATCCAACACGAGGTACTTAGCAAAGTTGTATAATGTGGAAGGACTCAATCATAAGGTGCACGAACTAGTAACTGTACCGGGAATGGCTGACATGCAAAGTCAAGATAACTGAGGAATGGACGAATCAGGCTTCAAATTCCTTTGAACAAGAGCATAACGGTGTATGGTGACTGAATAAAGGCAGCATAGATTCGATATACAAACTGGGACATCTCTATGACACAGGAGGCATCGATAGAGGCTCCATGGGGACTGGAAGCTTAACTAGTTAGTGGAGATAAACTCAGATAAATGAGTACAACTCCTAAAGTCAAAATATAAACCCAACCAATGGATGTGATATACAGTGCTCTATTCGAAGGTGACACAACTCGATAGCTGCCAAAGATAACATCTTTCCTTGTCCAACTTTTTGGTTTTTTGATTTTTTTTTTTGGACTTTTTCAAATATCTAAAAAGCTTGAAAAATAATAAAATTTCTTTATAGTTACATACTAGGAGGAGACGAGTGTCATAAGGGAAAACAAACTAGTTCCAAGTAGTGGAACATACCTATGCTCAATGCAAGGATACATGTGTAGGATATCGACACTCGGGGGAAAATACCCTCCTGGTAAAAAGGGAATCAAGCTGCAAAGGATATAAAAAATGGCTCTGCATGGCTAGACATGAGACAAGCTCATGCTATATGGCTGAAATGCAATGTCAGGGAAGCCAGCATAAAGCTCAATAAGGCAGGAAAAGCTCATGATAATGCATTCACAACTTGACATGAGGGAGTCTTGAGGGAAATAGGCCTGCAAAAGATCAAGAGGAGTATGAGGCTCTTGCGAAATGTCATGGCAGTACTATACAATGGACTCCCACACCCTAAAGGACAAAACGTCAGCATGGGCACCAAATGCAAATAAGGTGCTAACTAGGGTACCCATGTAAGGTGAAGCTATACCACTCATATCATGCCACTTCTAAAACAGCAAGAATGTTCCATGACATAATAGAGTGGGTTCGTACCTAAGGTTATGATGAAATGGTTATAAGGTCATGCAAAATGAAAATGGTGATGAAACCTAACCTATATGCCAGTTTAGACATGATACTTGAGATCGGCACGACCGGGTCAATCCAACGGCTGAAACGACACTGAAAAAGGGCTCCTACATGATGAGTTAGGTAAAAAACGGTCCAAAATGATTAGAAATTGTCGAAACTATAGGAAAGGGGGTAAAAATTTTCAAAAATTTGAAAAATTTCTATAAATAGAAAACAATTCAAAATATTATAAAACATTTGAAATTTTTACCCATTTAAGCTTAAGATTTTCAACAGCGAATTCCAGGAGATCCAGCCGGCGGAATCCACCATTGTTTCTTCCAGGTACTTACCCATGCTCTTCTCTTTCATTTTGATGCAATTTTTATCAAATTCCATGGTCATTTGAGTTTTCTAGGCTAACCTAAAAAGGGTGTTGCGGCCCACATGGAAATCGAGGGTTTTTCCACATATAGGGCTGGATATACGCGGAAAATGCCCCCATAGTTGCGTACATATGCAGTTGTTTGGAAAACAGTTGTGTATGAGGCCACACATAAGGTTTTTTAAGTAATGTAATGGGAAACTTTGCAATTTCTTGTGCAGGATGGTCCTAGAGTGGAGAGAGCGTGAACATGGTGAGGTAGACGAGGCAGTAAGGGCTGATCTAATGGCTCAAACAAGCTCTACGTGCATGTGGACTCTACAAGTTTTGGTGTCTTGGTGGCTTGAGAGCCAAACCAAGACTGTTGCAGATGCTGGTGGATTACTGGGATCCAGACTCTGAGTCCTTCTAGATAGATGGGATGTCCCTCACTATAGAGGTGGAGGACATATACTTCCTTACTGGGCTTTCTCGATGGGGGAAAGTAGTGAACCTTCGTTCTCGTGGTGGGCCAGGAGGTGGCCTGACTATCGATGAGTGCATTGTGGTGTACTGCTATCCAGACATAGAGAAGGTGGGGAGTTAGGTCCCTACCAATGCTATACAGGTGCTGGGCCTAAAGGCCATACTATTGACATTGGGCAGGATAGCAGGCTTGGCATCACTCCACCAGGCATCGTGGCCTCTGATGTTCTATGTAGTGGAGTGCATGAGACCCACGATTTATGACTGGAGCATTACACTACTGAGAAACATGAAACATTAGCTCAGTGAGTGTAAGGAAGGCAGAGTGCAGAACTTCAGGTTCAGCAGTATATTGAGCACGTTTTTCTTTGAGCGTGTTCCAGAATTGAGCCCTAGAGTTGACGTTCCTCTTCATGGGGTTCGAGATTCGGCCCAACGGTGTTGGGAAGATGCGATGCGCAGACTGGGGGGAGGTAGGGTATCCAACCCCTATCCAGCTGACTTATTTCTGTGGTGGCAACAATAGATAGTTGCTATCGATGACTACCCCTATGTGGGGATAGATTTTCGGGGGGACCCAGACATGCCGCTACCACTAGGATCAACATATGGCGATATAGGTAACGAATCTCGACCCTCTCTTTTTTTCTTTTTTTTTTTTAAATTTTGAGTTATTTTAATTTTTTTGTGTTTTCTGATTATATGGAATCAAAAGACATATTTTTGTGTGACAATACATAGTGACATCTACCATTTGTGTGCAGATGTGGGACCACGGCGGCCGAAAGGCTTACCTTGTCACAGATGGAATGGAAGAGGAGATGATATCATGGGTGTGAATGCGAAGCGGATGCTCCAGAGCATTCATACCAATTTTGTGAGGCTGACACACAGGGTTCCCATGGCACAAGTCGAGGACTTTCCTGAGGCTATGCAGCGCCAGGTGGTGGGTGTACCACGAGCATGGGTATGATTATTCCGATGGCTAGCTATAGCCATAGTGACCTTCCATGATCACAACCCCCCTCCTCCTCCACAAGATTAGATACCTGGGAGTCTATACATTTTGTACTACCATGTATTATATGTTGGTGGCTCGAGAGCCCCATTTTTGTATCATGACACTATGTATTACCACATTTTGGATGTTATATAAAAAGTTTTATGGTGATCGGTTTATTTATTTACATGTGTAAAAATTGTGTTTGTGATGATTTTATTGTGTATGAAACAAATGCCAATCTAACACGTAGTTAGCATATGAGTCGGCAACTTGATTATTAATTATTGGAATGTGTATGTATGTTATATTGTCAAACTGCCATTCTAATAATCTCACACGTAAGAATCTTCTTAATAACGTCGGATCTCTAACATGGTACAAATCATTAAGCTATGACACTACTAAATCCGAATCAAGACGTACCTCAAGAGAGAGAACGCCATGTGAAATGGAATCCCGTAGAAGCTCACTAACGACACTATATTCAACAACATTTTTGGAAGATGGCCGCAAACAAATGCCTCCTGAAGACAGTACCTAACCCATAGGTGTATAAATCACCCAAGTAGAGGCTGAGTGTTGAGTGTGATAGCTCGCACCATCTGTGAATCCTATGTAGGTGAAAGATTCCATTGACATCTGCCAAAAGAAACGGAAACTAATCACAAACCCGATCACTATAAGAAAAAGACCGAACTATGCAAAACTATACAATAATATACAATAACCAGCCTTGGATGAAAATCATGCATAGTACCTCTTGAGATAGAGCCCATTTCTAGCCTCTGCCAAGGCCGTTCCCTCGTAATCCACTAACTCATAAGCACCCTTCTCTAACACACGTTTGACCACGTAAGGACCCCGCCACATGGGATTAAATTTTCCTGCCCCCAAGGGTTCTTTCGGTTGATCTCACAAAAGGACCAAGTCTCCCTCACTAAACCTCCTTGGATGGACAAACTTATTGTACTGGACCTTTATGCGACGTTTATTTACTTCTAGAGCCACCAAGGCATCCCGACGCTGCTGATTAAGTTGCTCAAGGTGGACCAAACGCTCCTCCAATGGTGAAGTGTCTGGTAAGAGTTCTACAGCTAGCTTCAAGGAAGGAATATCGCATTCAACGGACAATATTGACTCCACTCCATGTACAAGTTGATATGGAGAAAAACCCGTGGAAGTCTTAACAACGGTTCTATATGCCCACAAAGCAGGATATAACATGATGTGCCAATTATTCTTTCTTTGTGCGATGGTTCATTGGAGAATGTATTTGAGTGATTTATTCACTGCTTCAACCTGTCCATTCGGTTGAGGGTAGTAAGAGGAGGAATTCTCTTACTTGTACCCTAACTTTGATGCCAACTCTTCCATCATATGGTTCTGAAAGTGCGAGCCATGGTCAGTGACAAGCTCTTTCGAAATTCCGAACCGAGTAATAATCTGGTTGAATACAAAGTGGGCGGATGTCTCATTGTTGGATTTAACTGTAGGCATAGCCTCATCCCATTTCGTGAATTAATCAACAGGCACTATGATATGATGATGCCCCCCATCCGAAGCTGGGTTGCAATCCATAAAATTGACCCCCACTTAGTGAAGGGATCGGCGATGATAATGGGATGTAATGGGGCAGGTTTCAAGTGCATATTATGTGCAAACACCTGGCAAGGGTGGCACCTCTTGACCGCATATACACAATCCTTAAAGATCGACGACCATAAATAACCCGCTCTTAAGATCTTTTTAGCTGTAGAAAGCCCAGATAAATGACCACCACTTGCCCCTCCATGGAAATCATTCAGCACTACCTCAGCCTCTTCATGATTTAAACAACGTCGTAAAATGGAATCTACCCCATGGCGGTACAAAGTGTTATCCACTATGAGGTATTTTTTAGACACATGACGTAATCGTCGTCGTTCATCCAGTGAGAGGTGAGTAGGGATCTTCAATGTTTGTAAATACATTATGATATCCCCATTACATGGGTCTAAAGTTGAGATTAAGAAGATGTGTTCATCGACAAACGTATCTTCACAAACCAACTCCTCATCCTCGCTCGGGAAATCCGATATAAGCTCTGCAAAAATTAAAGACTTCTTCGATTTTGCCAAAACAAATTCGAGATCAAATTCTTGCAGAATGACAATCCATTTATTATATTTCCCCCCTATCATCCTTTGAGTGAGGACAAATTGAAATGGATTTACATGGGCTACAACCAAGGTCTAGTGAAGGAGAATATAATGTCTCAACCGTTGAACCGCATGTATAGTAGCTAAAGCAAGCTTCTCGACATGAGAATAACGAATCTCTGCATCAATAAGGTTCCGGCTCAGATAGTATATGACATGCTCTTGGTGCTCCTCATCCTCTTGAACCAAAACCATACCAATCATCTCCATGGACCCGGCCACATAAAGTAGAAAATCATGGCTACAGTCTGGGGGACTAATCACCCGGGCCAATGCTAGGGCTCGCTTGAGTGCATCACAGGACTCCTGGGCTCACTCATCCCAACAAAAGGTGGTGTCCTTCTTCAATAGATGCATGAAGCCTCTAGTCAAATTTGCAAAGTTGACAACAAATCTCTGTAAGAAGTTTTCCATGCCTTGCAAACATTGAAGATGACGAATATTCTTTTGGGGAGACAACTGAAGTATTCCCTCAACCTTCAAAGGGTCAACTCTTATACCCTCTTTAGAAATGATGAATCCTAAAAAATGACCTGACTTCACACAAAAGATGCACTTATGAGGATTTAACCTAACCAAATAATGCCGGCATCTTTCGAATACCAATCTCAAGTGATAGGGATGACGCATTCTCATACGAGAATGAGTAGCAAGGTCATCCAAAAATACTTCGATAATCGACTTGAGATTGTGGAAGATCAAGGTCATTGCCCGATGAAATGTAGCTTCGGCATTTTTCGATATGAAAAATTTCCCCAAGGACAAATAAATGCAGTCTTATGTTGGTCCTCAGGTTTAATTTGTATCTGATTATATCCAGAAAAGCCGTCCATAAAGGAAAAAACCTCGCTACCCACACACTCATCCAAAATCTGATCAATAAATGGTGTGGGGAAATTTTCCTTAGGACATGAACGATTCAAATCATGGAAATCAATACATATGCAGATCATTCCCTGCTTCTTATCCACCAGAATGGGATTTGAAACCCACTCCGTCAAGGGAACGGGATAGATAAAACTGGCTTTTAACAGTTTCTCTATCTCTGCCTTAATCGTAGGTGCTTTCCTAGGATTCACCGCACGCAAGCATTGTCCAACAGGCTTAGCGTTGGGATAATTCTTAATTTCGTGCTTGACAATACGAGGGTCGATACCTGGAATTTCGTCGTAAGACCAAGCAAATATATCACAGAATTCATTAAATGGCTCGGTGTATTCTTGAATCTCATCATGGGAACATTCCGCCCCAATATAGACATTCTCTATCCTGCCAGGATCGCGAGATATATTGATAGGAATCATTGAAGATATGTTCGCCATGTTTCCATCATCCATCGGACCAGGAGAGCTTAATGGAACCATAGGAATACCAACTCTCTCACTAAGAACCGCCCTAAAGTCCTCATGCTCCAAGCGGTCAATCTCGGTAAGAAAGTAAGATCTATGATGGAGTTTCTCCCATGGTGGCTCAACTCCTGAAATAGCCTCAATAATCACTTCATCTGAAGGGAAAACCGTATCAAGTTAGTTGTGCATGTGAGAAGACTACACTGCCCATGCCGGTAGCACATAAGGGTCCTCCTCCTCCGTCCGCGAAGAGGAAGGACTAGGCTCTACAACACACTTGAGATTAGCTTGATAAGCTATCATAGTTGCAGGCAACAACACATCCATCATGATGGGCTCACTCGGAGTACTCGGTGTAGGAAGAATCCAAGGATCTTCCATATGACTCGTGCGAAAAGACACCGATCTCATAGATGTCGAAGCCTCACCGGAACTAGACCCTATCATAAGAATCGGTGTAGGACAACTAAATATTCCCATGAGGGATGGATACATGCCTACACCCACACTCCCAGTTGCCGGCTGAGAGTGTTCAACGATCGAGATCGAAGCTCCCAAAGATGTGGTAACAGGTGAATTCTTGAATGTCATTTGATCAATCGTGAATATCTTCCCGTTAAATGGAAAGCATACAACATGAAATAGGGAAGAAGCAATGACTTGCATAATGTACATCCAATTCCTACCCAACAAGAGATTGTAGTCAAGGGGCGCATCAAACACCTCGAAATCTATCGCAACGGTCTTCCCTCCCAAACAAACTTTAAGGGAAGGAAGGATGCCATGCAGTCTAAACAATCTCCCATCGAATGCAGTTAACATGGTCGCTGATTTAGATAGCTCAGGGGAACCTAAACCCTTCCAACACGATAAAGACATCATAGAAGTGGCAACACCTTCGTCAATCATAGTGCACTTGATAGTCATATTAAGACATTCTACGTGAATCAAAAGAGACACATAGTAAGGAAAGCGAGGCTGAAGTTCTGCGGTTTCAAATTTAATCATGGAGGAAGAATCATCACCATTCACACCAAGGGAAAAAAGCAACGCCTTCCTTTGCGAAGGACAACTCTGAAGCACTTCGAATGCAGACATCGCACAAGGAGTGTGGCCCAAATCCTCGACAACTGAATAGTTCTGGGCAGCTCAGGCATTAGGATTATGCCCCGAATGATTAAGGACTCCCTCAGGAATGCGAGGTGCAGCTTTAGGTTTATCCATAGGTTTCTCAATACACAAAGGGGACCCTGGTGGATCAGGTTCTTTCTTTGGGTTGGGTTGTGACGAACCATAGTCTTTCTCACGGGTCACAACTTTCATAGAACGTACCATGTTAATGCAACCACGACCACTACCCTCCAGCGGATCTTGATCCCCACCGGACTGATCATGGGTCCTTGAGTTCATATTTTGATTTTGAGGTAAAGGGTTAGTTAGCACAGCTGGGCCCTGTGCCAAGAATCTCGAGGCTTCATCGATACGACAGCACAATTAAGTGAGGTGATCATCCTTACATAACTTGCAAGGGAGCTTAACCTTCGGCGTTTAGCTTGCTTGTCCCCCATAGCATTACGGCCATTATTGTCATTACTATTAGCATTCTCATTCTTATTTCCACCCTTATGATTATTCTTACCCTTCTTTCTATTCCTTCTGGGCTTCTGGTTACCCTTCTAGTCCGACGATTGCACTGAAAGTACACTCACCGTTTGGGCAGGTTGACACGAAGGCGGATCTTGTCCCGAAGTAGATTGGTTGATGGACAATTGAATAACTTGTTTTTCAACCAAATCCATAGGTTTCGCACTTGCACAACCAACAATGCCATCGGCATGTGGTCCAAGTTTGACTTTGGGGTCGAAACTAGAACGCAGAGCATTGGGAATAATCTCATATAACAAACCAGACTGAGCATAAATCAAGTCCAGTTCCTGCACCCTAAAAATTGCTTGTTCCTCATTCTGCACTCCGGATGTAGAAACATCCTTTGCTATATACGGAAATAACGACTTAAGCACCCATTCGAGGAGGAACTCCAGCGGCATAAAGGCTTTAATTAACCTCTTCTGTCTACGCCACTCTTGGATATGATCTGAGATATGTGTGGCTTTATCCTTCTGAAATGTTGACAAGAGTTCAGTACCAATGTCATAACGCACTGGTAGCTGGAAGTGGTTAAGAAAATTCATCACTATGTCATCGAACAAAGCGAATTCCCCCCTAGGTAGCTCTATATACCATTTCGTGGCAGGCCCTGTAAGGGTGCATTAAAATAGCCTTAAATGGATGGAGTCTTGGTGTAAGGAATTTTAAGAGCACCATAGGTGAAAGGTAGTAAAATGTTCACTCGGATCCTCTCCCGGTGTGCCCTCGAACTTAGGTATGTCCGAGGGAAGCTTAGTATGGATAGCCGACCAAGCTGGGTCATGAGATACAGGATCAGTCGTCAATATGGACAAGTCAAGAAGATTCAACGTCACAAGGAAAGGGAGCCTAGGATGATGAGGTTGATGGACCGCTCCCTGATAGTTCTAATTCACATAGGTCTGATTACCACCATGGCCTTGGCCATAGTGCCCTCCTCCCGTTTGACTCGTATAGGGTGGCATGGAAGCACCATAGTGTGGTGGACCTTGACTATTAGGAGCTACAAAGCCTTAATTTGGAGAGTAAGCAGTTTGTTGATACCTGCCCCCATAAGGTGAAGAACCCTATCCATACTGCGTCCCATAATAGGGTCCATAAGTCATCGCATGAGATGTCACATGAGACACTCCATAAGTAGGAACATACGCTCTGGAAGTAGGAATATACATTCCGAAAGTAGGAATGTGACCTCTAGAAGTATGAGCATGACCTTCTGAAACAACAGGAGGTACATGAAGCTGAGACACAATCGGTCTAGTAACCGCAGTACAGACATAACTTGTAGCAACGTTTCGGCTCGAAGGACCATGTGAATGAGGTGGAGGGTGAACATTTTAAGAACTAGGGATAGAGGATGGAGGGATCTGTGTAATTAAGTACGTACTATTCCCTATAGTCACTCATCTCGGATCTGGTATCCCAATAGGATCACTAACCCTAGACCTAGGAGGAATATGTGATGTAACTTCCACCACTGGGATGGAAGGTGTAATGTGACTAGTGCTCCCAAACCTCACCGCATGGTAAGGAATGAGAGTGCCCCCAGGCATAGTGTTAGTCTTGAACTTAGATTCGACATGAAATTCCAAATCATGTGTAGGAACCAGACATACCATAACTAGTGCTCGCGGGCTCAAAATGAGTCTCAGCATCCTTCGGCATTCGATACTGGTAATGCGTCAATGGGGAATCAACCCTAGAGTGAGTAGGTATATCATGAAAGGTTCCTATCTCAGAAATCACAGGCCCTAACTCAGGAAATTCGGGTGAAGGATCGTAGGTAGGAGTAAACTCCCCATCTTCCACTTGAATGGGAGAAGGTGGTTTAGGAATACCTTCTATATGGTCTCCCATGGTGTGTGAATCAATGTGCGAAGTATTCCGCCTGGAATTCCTATGTCTATCTCCCAATGGAGGAGGAGATGTAGAAGGAAAAATTCCTACTAAACGATGAGAATGGTGAGGAGCCGCACCCAAATCCACAATGACTCAAAAAATAGAAAAAAATCTCTATTTACACAAACCCTAGGCAAGCTATCGTGCACAGAGCAATCACCAATAAAATCTAAATTCAAATGCAAGCAATCAAGGGTAGGATAAGTGAGCTCCTAAATGAAGTAGGTATGTCTCACCTAGGAGAGGCTTGAGACTCCCATACACAAAAAGCGAAGGTATGTAACCAATTATTGTGGCCCTCAGCTTCAACATGTAAAGCGACTGTGCTTTCCGACCCCTACCTAGCCGGGACACCCATAGAATAACCCCTACAAAGTACCCCCTTGATATCCTAGGTAAGGCCACTAAGGTCACCTCAATATAATCAATGCTCAGGCGGACAGTCGCAGGAGGGATTGACCATATGGGCAGGGTAGCAAAGCCCAAAACTCTTGAAAGAGCCCCCAGATACGAATACAATCCTGGAAATATCTTCGGTGCTACTCAGTTATGACTAGGGGTCATCCCAATCAATAACCACTCACACTGCCTCTTGCTTAACTCCCTTTTGAGAGGAGGATCCTGAGAAACACTGGTTATACCAAGGATTTCACACACTCACCTGGACAGACACATACATATTGTTGTTTAGTGGTCTTGGAGAATTTAATCACAATGAACTATTCCAAGACCCTAAAACCTAATCTTGTTGGTGCACCCTATAAAAGAAAAGAGTGTAGTTCATTTTAATTAAGCGTTGATTTTAATTGGCTTTATTACTCAAAAGAGGGATATGGCCATGCAACTAATGGTGTTATGACACAACATGAAGTAAAATGCACACCTAACAATCAATGCAAATGTATTGTGTCCATGAAAACAGGGTATGCTACTACGTGAAATGCACATTTTTTCTTCAAATGATGAACGCAAGATTTCCTATATGAAATCTTGACTAATACTCCAAAGCAAATCTAGTGCAAGTACTATGCAAAATGCAATGCATAATGATAAGCAAATATTTTTGGATTTTTTGAAATAAAATGAGATACAAAAAGCAAAAGAATGATTCTACAACCCCCAGACTCTGCAAGCACACTCAAACAACACTCCATCAAAGCACTAAGGTAAAATAAATCTAATGCACTAATCCCAAACAAAAAATTGAAAATTCCATGACAAGAACCTTCTTAAAAAGAAATTTACCCTAAAAAAAACATCTCTGGTCAGAAACAAAGGTATAAACAGACTTAGGCAGTGTCAAAGGAGACTCAGCAATCATCAAACTTCACCCAACAACCATTTAACTTCCACTAAAAGGAAAAACTAAGGGCATACGCGAATGTTCTCACTAAACCCGCGTGTATACGCGACTGTGAGTTAAAAACTCGCGTACAGGAAGAAAGGTGCGTAAAAATCAAGGAAAACAAAAAATTTGAGACAAACTTCACACCAATCAGAGATTGCCAGGAAAACATGCCCCCAGACCTAACACAGAAACAAGAGACAAAGAGCAATTCAAATTCATTGAATGCTGATAGAAAAAACCCCCAAAGGACAACTACTAGGAACTCCCCAGCGGAGTTGCCAATTCTATTACGGAGAGAAATTACTATGGCTTGGGGTACCATAATAGATAGCTTTACTCCAGAAATCAATCCTTTCCAATATGCAATAGAAAGTAAATGTCTAACACTAAAGGATCAAACCTCGTACCTTATTCCGGACGGTTGAAGTAGTAGATACCCGTTGAGCTTTCCAACTTCAGCATGAATTGATAAATTACTTCCTCAACAACAAGTAAATAATATAAGCATACTATATATCATGGTGTTAGATCTATTCTAGCATATATAATCAACAATGTATAAGCATTTGAAATCATCCCATGGATAAAATATTCATTCAAACACACATTATTGGACAGGAAAAGATATTTCTATTAATATAAATCAGAGATTACAATAGATACAACCTCTTTCGGCATGTCTGCGAATCGGAGAAAATGAATCCCCCACTTGGGCCTCCACCACCTCAATCCTCCATCTCTCGATAGCAAGCTCACAAGAAAAAGGAAATCTTGGGAAGAACACAAAAGTGCTCCAAGGGACAAAGGGATGCAGACTCAAGAATAAGTTCTGGCAACAATGGACTATAGTTTCTTTGCTCTCAATCCTCTCATATGCCTTCAATGTACCATAGAGTTCCCTATATAGCTTTTCAAAGGGGTAATGAAAGGTTGAATTTGAGCGATCTCAAGGCATAGGGAAGGTCAGGAGTCAAGTGAGTCAGATCCATGTCAAGGAAAACTCCAAAAGGATTTGGATTTTGCACACATCTTGATGTACGCAATTTTAGGGGTCAAACTTGTGTATATAAGCGATTAAGGGTTTAAAAGTCGCATGTATCATTTTTCACATGTTTTTAGGGATGGTCAAGGAAACATCAAAGGACAAAAAATGGTCCTTGGGGTCTGAGGAGTCTGCAGAGGGACATGGGAAGGCCATACAAAGTGTGATTCACCTAGAGTGGTAAAATCAGCTATAACACCCCTCAAAGTTTAGGCTATCCTTGATCTTCTTTCCCCAAAAAATTGACACCAACTACAGAGCCTCCAAGGCAAGGCCAACTTCCTCCACCTGTTTGTACCAGAGTATGCATCAAAAGCTTATGGATTCATTCACCTGCTCCGTACAAAAATCCCCTTTGTTTGGGATCAGCAAGCACAATAATCATTTGATGCACTCAAACAAGCCCTGGCTTCTGCACCATTACTTTCAGCACTAGATTTCACTCGAGAATTCATTCTCTATGTGTCGGCCTTAGACAATGCCATTGCTGGAGTCTTGGTCCAAGAAGACAATGCTCTCCATGAGCACATGATTTACTACATCAGTCAGAAGCTAACAGGATCCCCACTACGATATTCACCCAAGGAGAAATTATCCCTTGCCATCGTCTTCTCAGCTCAAAATTTGCGCCACTACATCATCGCAAACCATACTCGTGTAGTGGCTGATTCAAACCGAATGCGGTACCTCTTAAGCCGTCACCTTATACAAGGTCGAGCAGCTAAGTGGGTAGTCGTCCTCTAAGAATTTGACTTAGAGTTCGTTTCCACAAAAAGCATAAAGGCACTCGCATTGGCCACACTCATGACCGATCTGCCCCCACTAATCGAGTCATCACCCCCCTAGGATGGTCTCCCTGATGATTTCCTATTCGTCATATCCATGGATGACCCATGGTATGGGGACATCCTTCTTTATTTACGAACACAGAAGTTCATATCACACTTAAACCGTGAGGATAGGCAATGCATCTGACATCAATCCATTCGCCACTTGCTAATTTTAGATGTCCTGTATCGTCGAGGCATTGATACCATCCTACGTCGTTGCCTCACCCGTGACGAGTCCAAGACCATCCTCAACGACTGTTATAATGGAGCATGCGGTGGCCACCTTTCAGGCTTGGTAACCACCCATAATATTCTATGCGCTGACTATTTCTGGCCCTCCATCTTCCCTGATTGCATAGAGGCAGTCAAGCATTGCCGCAGCTGTTAGCTCTTTTTCCCAAAGGCAAGAACCCCCCCTGCATCGTTACACCTCGTAGTCACAGTCGGGCCCTTCTGTAAATGGGCAATCGACTTCATGAGAATCAACCCCATTTCAGCTAATGGACATAAATACATCATTATGGTAGTTGATTACTAATTCACTAAGTGGGTAGAGGCCATGCCCACATTTGATTGCAAAGCTAAAACCGCAGCATGCTTCTTCTTTAACCATGTTATTTCATGATTTGGTGTTCATAAACAATTAGTCTCAGACCATGGAGCACACTTTCAAGATGTTGTATGGGATGAATTGTCAACCATGTTGAAATTCGAACACTAGTACTCATCTTCCTACTACCACCCAAGGCAACGGCCAAGTTGAAGCAGTCCAAGATCATTAAAAAAATTCTCCAAAGGATGGTGGGAAACCATAAAACCAATTGGCATCACATGCTATTCTCCTCCCTATGGGCTTATCATACATCCACAAAACCACAACTGGTTTCACTCCATTTTTCCTAGTACATGGCATTGAATCAGTACTCCCTATAGAATGCCAAATCCTGTCCCTCTGTCTTGCAATAGAACTTCTCCTTGACACTTTGCCTTTAGAAGAATGATTCCTCCAACTCGAACAAACCATAGAATACCATCGAGCTGCCCTCCAAGCAATTGAAGCAACGAAAAAATGATCAAAGGTCCACTATGACTCCCATGTCCACCCTCGCACCTTCAATGAAGGGGATATGGTTCTAGTCTACGACCAACCCAATGATAAGTTGGGAAAAGGAAAGTTCGAGTCAATGTGGTATGGCCCATATGTCATCCGCCGTTGCCTCGGAAAAGGGGCATACACCCTTATTGACTCTAATGGACAACTCTTGGAGAACCCCCACAACGGGCTCTACCTTAAGAAATTTTATGCTTAACATCACCAATGAGTCGCTTCATTTTCCTTTCTTGTTTTTCAATGTTTTTTACCACAAGTCAAGGGTAGCACCATTCACTGCTAAACTCACTCGGAACCTATTCAAGACACCTCTCACAACTCCGCGCCCAAACCTCTATCTATTTATGAGACCATAGTATCATGTTTAACAAATGAATTTCGGGACCATTTCCCACAAGTAGCCTCGGTTTACGAGCCATAGCATGATGATGCAAGTGTCTGCGGACCTGTACTTGTATCACTCTTCCCTACCACTACTCATGGGGATTATCGGGCCACCACCCGTTAAGGGTTTCCAATTTGCTTTTTTGTTTTGTATTTTTAACACATAGTTGTCTTCTTTATCCACCGCACCTTATGTGGACCTTGGACCATTGTGCACAAAACAATTTATTTTCTTGTACGTATTTGGCATATAACTGCCCCCAGACTTGCACTCACATCACATGTAGTCAAGTCCATTCACTGCAACTCACACACATGCTCTCCTGACCTCTATCTGAGAGCCACCTCGGTTGGCATGCCTCTGCCGCACCAACTCGCGAGCCTCTGTTGTGATCTATCCCGCGCATGTATTGGTATGTTTGAGATCCTTCTGCTCCATCCATATTGCACGAATGACCTTTGGACCACTGTCCACCGTCCCGACATGGGGCACCGTCTGTTCCACCACAATTGGTTGACCATATTAGAGTTTCGATTAAGCTCTTTTCTGACTCTTAAAAAAAATGAAAAGATTGTTGAGCGTAGCTGCTTCCTTTCCTACTTGCTAAAGTATAGGAAAGGGTGTCTACATTGTCTCGTTTACCTCCTTTTGCAGACCATGTAAACCATCAATTGAAAAGGACCTCCTTGGCACACTCAAGCCAAGACCATTCCCCTTCGCATACTTTTATGCTTTCTCGGGCAGAGGGGTCGCACCTTACGAGAAAGATCACCACGGGTTGTCGTTAAGCTCTTTTCCAGCCTTCTCATCAAGAAAATATTTCTGAGCAAACTTGGTTTCATTCATGCTCGTAAAAGTATCTGAATGATTGGCCAGTCAGTATAGGTTTAACCTTTTCCGACCTGATTGGACTACCAATGGTAAATAAGTCTCTCATCCCCTATAGGATGGGCGAGCTCTCCTATGTATACTTTTATCCTTTTTCAGGCACAGGAGACTACCAATGAAAAAGATCCCCCACTGGAGTCTTCTTCGTGCTTTCAGACTCTCTAAAATTGAAAGCACCATCGAGCATTTACTTTCTTGGGCTCGCCAAAAATTCACAAGATTGTACCATAACGGTGTCCCTAGACACCACCCCATAGAAAACAGTTTGGCAGCATTCCCCCTTTGGGTCGCCTTTATTCAGAGTACTCTGCAATGTGTCTGTCACGTCCCTGTGCCTTCGACCGGCAAAGAGGACGTGATCCATGGCTTTAACCACCCAGGCTAAGAGCTCCATGAACATGTGAATTTGCCTATTTTGCTAAAACAGAATGCTTAAACAAAATTCTTTGAACTAGAATATGCACACATGAATATTCATCATGCACAGATGCAATCATTCGACATACACAACTACAAGTATGTATCTCACACAACGGAATTAAAGTGTATTCATTCAAACATTCATTCAACATGTTCAACATTATCATTAACCAAAAATATAGTTGCAGAAGTAAAAATGGGCAAAATCACTTATCTTATGATGAACTCGTTCCGCAACCAGCTACGTCGCTGCAACGTTCCACCCAACCATAGGCCAGCGTGCTCCTTAATCTCTCAACAACGCTGCCATCCCCAAGCTGGGCATGATTCTCCAAGGAATAAGGGAACTAGCAGGCTGACACATAACCAAGGATATACAGACATACAACCAAGCCAACACAGTTGGGTTTATCAGGCCATCAAGGAGTTGGGAAAGACTTAATGCTAAGCTGGTGAGCTCATTACAGAGCCAAGAACACCTATACCAGAACTAGCCTGACCTCTAAGATGCCCACCCACACCCAACACAAGGAATCAGTCCCTTCTCTGCTACACAGTCCCTCATGCCCTGCATTCCCTTCCAGTGCTATTCAGGGGTGATGGAGAAGAAGGCCAGCCCTCTAGCTCTCTTTGTGTGGTTTCCAGCCACCAGGTTTATCAAGCAACCCAAGCCCCCATCCCTGCTCCTTACACAGTATGAAGACCAACCATTGCACGTATGAAATCACTCAGCTGATACAACTTAAGACAGAGAAGCCAATTCCTAAGTCATTCTTGGCCCTATCGTGGCCAAAATGACTCTCAAGCGAAATTACAACAATATCCAAAATGTAAAGAAGACCACGACAAACACAACCAACAATGTGGGGAAAATCAACGACCCAATATGAACAATAAAGTCACCACGGAGCTTACACCGTCCGAGGATGGAAAGGCATCCAAGTTCACAGCATGGGGAAGGCCACAGCCCTGAAGCTTATTAGTGAGCACAACTCACAACAGGGAAAAACAATAGCTCGCCCCCGGGCAACGAAGTCACTAGTAATACATTCATAAACCACGTAGAGGAAGAGAAAATACTGACTTCCAAACTGAGCGTGAAAATGGGTAGACTACTGCATGTGAGGGTAATGAGCAGAAAACGGTCCCTGCGTGAGGACGAATAGCTCCCAGCTTGTGCGTGGATGAACAACAACAGAGAGGACGCGGATTGGAGTGCAACAGTGTTTCATCACTGTCGTGGAGAGAGTGAATGTCTGCGTGAGTGAGACCAGGTAAGCCTGTGCATGGATGTGAGTAGACCGTGAGGAAGGAAAACAACTGTGGAGGTAATGCGCAGTGGATGGAAGGAATGATTGTGTTCCTTGCTGGTGGAGTGTGCGTGTGGGTGAGGACTAATAGTCCTGCCACCCCACTCCCAAAGACAATAACTGCCTCAACCACCAGCATCAATTCTTAATGAAAGTGGTTGGGTAAGACAAGGAAAGAAGACATATGGGTATTTTCCTTTATTAGCCAAGGTTTGACAATTCCCCCACCCTTATCCTCGTGAAAATCATGCCCCTTCTCAATTTAGTTGCCGCGAGCGTAGCTGGTCGGGTTCATTTTAATTAAAGATGCATATTTACATGATGATAAACTTAATATGTGCCACATGCCCCAATATACCATCGGTGACAAGTTTAAATCCAAAACATAGCATAACCGATCAATGGTGGGGCCTTGGCCTTGAGCTCCACACCATGATCATTACAATATATACATCATCATATACATCTAATGCAACGGGGTCAAAACCGGGGTTGCCACGAGCTTAGCTGGTCGGGTTCGTTTTAATTAAAGATGCATATTTACATGATGATAAACTTAATATGTGCCGCATGCCCCGATATTCCATCGGTGACAAGTTTAAATCCAAAACATAGCATAACCGATCAATGGTGGGGCCTTGGCCTTGAGCTCCACACCACGATCATTACAATATATACATCATCATATACATCTAATGCAACGGGGTCAAAACCGGGGTATGACAGTGTCTTCCTTTGATCCCATCAATATAAAAAATGTCTACCTCCTCCAAGTATTTCCCATATGCAATGACATTCCTGGTATTACAGCTATGATCCCATTCCCATGAGTCAGTTTCATTTGCTACCTGGTTCGCCCTGCTGTCATACTCTGAACAAAGGAAGTTTGAGTCTATCACACTTCCCTTGCCCCTGTTCAATTATTTCCCTCCCCCTTCCCCTCCCCCCCTGATTCAGTGGGTCAGTCCATAGATTGTCTCACACCTTTCGGTTATTTCCCTCACGCTTTTAGTCAAGGAAACACCATTGCCTTGACTAGGGAAAGGTCTCCCTCTGTCGATGACAACACACATATTCCAAAAGATAGACCCAGATGTCCCTATACCTTGGTTTCATTAACATCATTGATGAGTTCCTTTGACCACTTGAATAGGAGTCCTTAGTGCCTCTCGAGATGGTTGTTTCTCACGTGCTCAACTTCAACTACATCATTGCACCGTTGAGATTCGTACAGGGTTTGGTATGTGCATTATTTGGTTGAAGACCCCAGATGTCACCTGAACCTAGCACATGGATGAGTCTACTCAAGGGACTTAAATAGGTTATGTCCCTCATGATTTCTAGGTTGTGTTGGAGATAGTGTTCAAAAGCCCCAGGAACGCTTCTATATAGATTTATGATTGATGCAGCATACTTGTACCACAGAGACTCTGACTCTCAATTAGTGAGTCCATATAGTTATGTACCGTTCTAGATCCAGCAAGCCATTAGTCATGAAGATATAGCATTTCATGAGAATGCCACGGGTACAATATACAAGTTCTTTAGATCAGTATTATATTCAGCCTCACATTGAGGCAACCATTATTGTATCATCAGTTGTATACGATCGGCTCTTGTATTTTAGAGCATAGATCAAATTATTCTTTTGACATTGTCATGAGCATGGGGATGCTTGCCTCATCCATATACATGTCACACATTATTTGTATCTCACCCATTGATGGGAACCATATTAATAAAAAAAACAAAAGCCACCATGCCCCAGCCCCAGAAGCACCACCTCTACGTAGAAAATCCTATGATGTCCATTGGCCATACGATGAGCTCCTGCCCTCACACATCAAGGGGAAATATGTTAACCCAAAAAAACCATCACTTAGCTCTACATGGTCTACACCACCCACGGACACCCATTCACAACACCCCATTAGACCCCCACACCCTAAAAAAGGCTTAAGGATGAAGAAAAGGGCTTAAAACCCCCAAAAAGGAGCATAAATAACTCTCCTAGGGGATAAAGCCTCCAAAAAGGGGCTAAAACCCCTCGAAGGAGCCTAAAACCCTAAAAGGAGCTAAAGTTAGGGAAAAAGGGGATAAAAGACCAAAAAAGGGGCTAAAGCCCAGACCAAGGGCTTAAAACCCTAAAACCCCCAAAAAGCTATAAAAGGAGGGTGGGGGGTCACTCTCAAAAGACTTCTCCCTTGCATACTATTATGCTTCCCGTGGATGCCTTGAGACCCTTTGTATATCAAGCCACCCACACTCCCTCTCCTCCATCTCCATTGAGCAATAGCTCCCCCATCCAAGAGAGGTGCTTCTTCAAGCCAGGGCATGGTGGGCCAATTCCATCAAAGAGAAGGTATACCAATGTTGTTTCTTGCATTTGCTTTAGTATTTTGTAGTTTTTTCTAACCAATTTTTGTTTGCAGGTTTGTTTATAACATGTCTTTGCAGGTATTTTGTTTCTAATAGTTGTTTGCAGGTAGCCAAGGCGAATCCCTAACCGTATTTGCAGAGGGGATCACGACCATACTCTTTCTTCTTCCTTACTTTCTTCCCATTCCATTTTCTTTCTGTATTTTTCACATGCAGGAACCTACCCTTCTGTCCTATAGATAGAAGGGAGCCATTCCTACCCCTATAGCAAGGAGAAATCCCTGCTACAATGACGATCTTAAACTTTTCTACAAGGTTGAAAATGAAATCCCATAGAGGATGACAAGCTCACAGATGGGTGCAAGAAGAAATTTTGAAAAGGTTCAAGATAGAGGATCTTGGTATCCAGTGACCCTAGATGGATACATAGAATATTAGTAGCAGAGGAAGCTACTTGTCACTTCAGTACAAAATGTTTCAATACATAGAGTACGAAAAGCAGAGGGACAATGATGCTCCACTTCAGAGGGAGTGACTATAGAAGATCCTCAGGTTCGATATGATATGATGGGATGGACAACTTACTGATGGGTCTAGGATTTACTGAGATTAAAGTGGATTCCAACCTTTAATTCAAGGTTGAAGGAGGAAGACTAGTGATGCTCCTGTTATATGTTGATGACTTGTTCTTGACAGAAAAGAGGAACTCATTAAAGTTGCAAGCATGAGACTTGCTACCAAGTTCAAGATGAAGTACTTGGATATGATGCACTACTTTCTAGGCATGGAGGCATGGAAGAATGCAGATGGAATCTCCTTGGGACAAGGGAAGTATCCAGTAATTATCCTAATGAGGTTTGGGATGATGGACTACAAGGCCATGACCACACCTGTGGCATTGAACATGAAGCTATTGAGTGATGCTTTGTCAGAGTTGGTTAATGCCCCGATGTATTGTCAGATGATTGGGTCCTTGATGTACCTGACGAATACAAGACCATATATTTTCTTTGTTGTGAACACATTGACCCAGTTCCTGATGGATCCGAGACATGTTCACTCGATGATTGCAAAGCATGCAATGAGGTACCTAAAGGGTATAGTTGACTATTGTTAGAAACCCATGTCAATCCCTCTCTTTACTATGTTAGTATATTGTTGTTGGACGCATATGCTTTGTAAGTCATCCCATAGTAATTGTTGATCCATAGTTTGTGTTATTGTTGTGAGGCGCATATGCTTTGTAAGCCGCCTGTAGTATTTGTTGATCCATAGTTTACATTGGCCCATGGTTTTGATCCATAGTATTGGCGCCCATAGTTTATATTGGCCCATGGTTTTGACCCATGGTAATGGCGCCTATTTTTAATATATAAGTGTGTGTTGAGGCCAAGGAAGGCACCGTGAAGTTATTTTGTATTGAGCTTGCTCAAAGGAGGTTGCCCCCTCAAAGTGGCTTGCGATTAATATAAAAGTGATTCTGAGTTCTGTTGCTATATCGTGTGTTTTGATTACTTGTTTGTTGCAGGTTCCTCACATCTGGTATCAGAGCACTTTCCTTGGCACACGCGGGAATTTTTTTTTTTGGGCGATGACTTTCAGATCAATTTCTGAAACTTTCTGCACAAAATCAGAAGAAACAAATTGCATATTTGAATTCCTCTTTCAAAAATACGCAGTTTCAAAAAAAAAAATCATCTCATTTGGAGTTCTAAAAGTGGAGATATCGCGGATTTAAAATCCGCGATTTTTCAGAATTTCGGTGACGGCCGCGGAAATTGTGGCATGAAAATATTCTAACCGAGTGCCCAAATTTATATTCCGATCTCATGGGTAGAAGCAGAGTGGTTGTTCCAGTTCCGGAAACATGCTATAATAGCGATTCTGAGCAATATAGATCTGGTTTTTGAACATTGGGTGGAATTTCTGTCGAAATTTTTTTTTCTGTTGCAGGTTCGGATCTGGGAATAATCCCTCTCCGCTTAACTGTGGGATGTACTTGGGCATAAGCCCTAAAACTCATTGTGAGGAGTACCACAGGAACCCTGAAGTAGCTGGCCCATTGAGAGGACCTGCCAGCGAAAAGGGCAACGACCCCTACCTGATTGACTAGTTCCCACCCGTGAGGTAAACCAAGAGCTGTCGTTTGTGGCCAAGCGGTTATCCGTTTTACCTGAGCCATGGAGTGAGGGGTACTGCCCCAATACGCAAGCCGTCAGATAGCATTGGTGGCCGAGTGAATCCCTTGAACCGATAGGAAGCCGCACATACTTGGGGTCCAAATCTATTTTTAGTTGCACAATTGCAGATTTCCTCTGTCCAGAACTATTGCCGGTCAGTTCCGCGCCGTTGCAGATCCATCTATTGCTGATCACTTCCACGCCATTGTAGATCCCTTCCTGAAAAATCTCTTACTTATGGTTGTCACCCGCACAAGAGCAAAAATCATGGAGGAAGCACTTGCAGCCATCCAAGCCAAACTCCAGGAACTGGATGAAAAATTTCTCGGTCTCCATCTTGAGCATTCAGCTATGAACACCAGACAACAGTCCGAGTCTTCATCAACCAATGGGTTCTCTTCTTCTAGCAATTTTCGCGGTCTGAAGCTAGATTTTCCGCGCTTCAATGGTACTGATCCGACTGGATGGATCTATCGTGCAGAACAATATTTCATCCTTCATAATACTTTTGATGTCCACCAAGTTCCACTTGCCTCCTTTCATTTGGAACAGGAAGCTCTTCAATGGTATCGTTGGTACATCAAGGCTCATGACGAGCCAAAATGGCCTGCTTTTTGCCAGCTCCTTTTGCACCGATTTGGTCCAAGTGCTTTTGATGACTTCACAGGAGCTCTCACTAAACTTCGCCAAACTGGCACTGCGAAAGATTATCAAACTGAATTTGAGAAACTAGCTAATCACACTGAAGGATTACCTGATGAATTCTACCGGAGTTGTTTTATCAGTGGTCTAAAGGATGCAATTCGCTCTAAGGTCAAAATGTTCAGTCCCAACACAATGATGGAATCCCTGGGGTTGGCTAAGTTGGAAGAAGACAAGATGGCATCCCAACAACGCTCCAAATCCTCTTTTGTTCCCTTCCGCAATATGGGTTCTCAACGACCTCCCATTCCGCCAGCTCCTCGCTCACCTCCAATCAAGCATTTTTCTAAAACAGAGATGCAGGCACGCAGAGAAAAAGGGCTTTGTTATAATTGTGATGAGAAATTCAGTCGGGGCCATCGATGTGTTCAACAAAAGATCTATCTCTTGGATGTGGATTCTCCACCTGCCTCTGAAATTGGTGAAGAAGTTGCCGATGTAATGGATGCTCCGGTTGACACTCAGGAGCTGCCTACTGACCCTCCATCTCAGGACGACCAGCCTGAGATATCCCTCCATGCTTTAGCTGGAGTCATTGCCCCCTAAACAATGCGGGTATGCGGTTACTTCAAGAAGCTTCCTCTTACAATACTCATTGATTCTGGCAGCACTCATAATTTCATTGACCCTCAGATCGGCAAACAAGCTGATTGTTTTATCCATCCTTGCTCCAACTTTGAAGTCATGGTTGCCAATGGGGGCACCTTACCTTGCAAAGGGAAGTGTCGTAATGTGCACATCTCTATGGGAGATTATAACCTCCGCTCTGACATGTTTGCCTTGACCTTAGGTGGATGTGATGTGGTTTTGGGCGCTCAATGGCTGCGCACACTTGGCCCCATATTATGGGATTTTGCTGAACTTTGGATGCAGTTCTCCCCCGATGGACACAAACACACATTGAAGGGATTACAACCAGGGTCTCTCAGCATCATCAGTTCACATCGCCTGGAAAAACTCCTTAAGAAGAGTTCCCATGGTGTCATTGCTCAGCTCCATTCCCTTCAAATGCAACCTTCAGCGGCCCCCACTACTCCTTTGGATTTTCAACAAATTCTGGATCGCTATAAACACCTGTGGGACTTCCACCTTCACGACCAAAGGACCATCGTATTCAGCTCCTCCCTGGTAGCATTCCTCCCAACATCAGGCCCTATTTGCGGAAATTCATTCTGGTATTTTTTGATGATATCCTCATCTACAGTAAAACATGGGCTGAACATCTCCAGCATCTGGCTCTTGTAAAGCAAATTTTCTCTGATCATCATCTCCATGCCAAAAAGTCTAAATGTGTTTTTGGCCAAACGGAAGTTGAGTATCTCGGGCACATTATCTCAGCACAAGGGGTTCGTGTGGATCCTGCCAAAATCGCTACCATGAACAATTGGCCACCTCCTACGACACTCCAGAGCCTTCGTGGTTTTTTGGGGTTGACTGGCTACTACCGCAAGTTTGTCAAGGATTATGGGAAGCTTGCAGCTCCATTAACTGCATTGTTGAAAAATGATGCTTTTACATGGACCCATGTTAATGAGCGTGCAATTGACAAGATGAAACAAGCTATGTGTACTTCCCCCGTTCTAGCTATGCCCGATTTTTCCAAGCCCTTCACTATTGAGAGTGATGCTTGCGGCAATGGACTTGGTGCTGTTCTCCTTCAAGATGAACACCCCATTGCATTCACCCATGAAGCCCTTTTCGGTAAGAATTTAGCTGCCTCTACATATGAGAAGGAAATGATGGCCATGTTGCATGCAATACAAAAGTGGCGACCCTACCTCTCAGGGAATCATTTCTGCATCCAGACTGCTCACCAGAGTCTGAAATATTTCCTAGAACAGCATGTATCCTCCCCAACACAAGAGAAATGGGTTAGCAAACTCATGGGTTATGACTATGAGATCACTTATAAGAAGGGTACGGATAGTCTTGTGGCGGTTGCCCTTTCTCGCACATTTGATGACCAAGGTTCTCTTTCCGTTATTTCTATGCCTGTTCCAAATTGGTTGCAATCGGTTCAGCAAGGTTATGTCAATAACTCTTCATTATCTCACATCATCCAACGCTGGGACAACAACCCTGCTGCTGTTCCACATTACTCTTGGGATGGTGCTTCACTGCGATACAAGGGTCGTCTGGTGCTTCCCCAAAACACAGCTCTTCAACAAGCTATCTTCTATGAACTCCATGCTTCTCCGTCAGTGGAGCACTCTAGTTTTCTCAAAACATATGAACAGGCACGGTGCAACTTCTTTTGGCAGGGCATGAAAAGGACAATTCAACAGATGGTGGTTGAATGTGATACCTGCCAGCGCAATAAGGGTGAAACAACACCCCTTCTGGGATTGCTCGAGCCCTTGCCCATACCTCCCCAGATATGGACAGATATTTCTATGGATTTCATTGATGGGCTCCCTAAATCTGGAGGGAATACTGTGATTTTGGTTGTGGGTCATCGCCTCTCCCAATATAGTCATTTTTGTGCTCTCAGCCATCCCTATATAGCCTCTTCCGTTGCTCAAATTTTCCTGGACCAGATCTTTTGTCTTCATGGAATGCCTTCTTCCATTGTCTTAGATCGCGATGCGACTTTCACCAGTCATTTTTGGACAGAACTCTTTCACCACAATGGCACCAAACTAAATATGCGTTCATGTTATTCCCCCCAAACGGATGGTCAGACTGAAATTATCAATAAATGCTTGGAACCTTATCCTCGTTGCTTCTCCTCTGAGCAACAACATCAGTGGGAAAAGTGGCTCCCTCTCGCTGAATGGTGGTACAATACCTCTTACCGAACTGCCTCTAAAATGACTCCATATGAAGTAGTTTATGTTCTGGCACCGTTAGTTCTTCTTCCTTACACCCCCAGTAGTTCTCCAGTTCAGGCAGTTGACGCGGTCCTTCGCATTTTACGCGACAACCTTCACATGGCCGGAAATCGCATGAAGCAACAAGCTGATCAGCACCATTCTGAGCGCACTTTTGAAGCCGGTGATATGGTTTTTCTTCGTCTCTAGCCTTACAAGCAATCCTCACTAAAACTCAAAGGGCGTCATCAGCTCGCTCCAAATTTCTATGGGCCATATAGGATTCTTTAGAAGATTGGGTCTGTTGCTTCTAAATTGGAACTTCCGCCTTCTTCCCGCATTCATCCAGTATTTTATGTCTCTTGTCTGAAGAAAGTTCTTGGCACCAACATCAAAGGCAAAACTATTTTACCAGCACTGGATAATGAAGGATCCATCTTTTTGGAGCCGGAGGCTGTCCTCAATAAGCACACTCGTCAGCTTCGCTCTCGCTCTATCACAGAGGTCTTAATTCAATGGCACGGAATGCAGCCCGAGGATGCTACGTGGGAACCACTCCTCCAGATACAGCGACAATTTCCACATCTAAAGCTTTGAGGACAAAGCTTTTTCTAAGGGGGAGGGGATGTTAGGAACCCATGTCAATCCCTCTCTTTACTATGTTAGTATATTGTTGTTGGATGCATATGCTTTGTAAGTCGTCCCATAGTAATTGTTGATCCATAGTTTGTGTTATTTTTGTGAGTCGCATATGCTTTGTAAGCCACCTGTAGTATTTGTTGATCCATAGTTTACATTGGCCCATGGTTTTGATCCATAGTATTGGCACCCATAGTTTATATTGGCCTATGGTTTTGACCCATGGTATTGGAACCTATTTTTAATATATAAATGTGTGTTGAGGCCAAGGAAGGCACCGTGAAGTTATTTTGTATTGATCTTGCTCAAAGGAGGTTTCCCCCTCGAAGTGGCTTGTGATTAATATAAAAGTGATTCTGAGTTCTACTACTATATCGTGTGTTTTGATTGCTTATTTGCTGCAGGTTCCTCACAACTATGGGCTCAAGTATGAAGCGAATCCGAAGATTAACCAGGAGGGTTATGTGGATTTAGATTGGGTAGTGCCATTGATAGGAAGAGCACTTCGGGGTGTTGCTTCAATATGGGATCAGGTGTGATCTCTTGTTTTAGCAGGAAGGATTCCTACATGGAACTGAGTACATTTGAGGAAAAATATGTTTCCTTTTGCTCGGCTACTTGGGAGAGAGGACTAGTGAAGCTCCAATTTGTGATCCAGATCGAGATCTCCCAAAAGAGGAAGTTCTAGCATAGTTGGTTAGACAAGTTTTTCGAGCATAAAATCTTGGTGAAACTCATAGGTTGCTCAGACATCAATGGTCCTGTAGGTTTTCCTCAGATGTAATCAGTCATGGTGAAGCTCGCAGGTTATCCTTGGACGTAATCAGCCCTGATGTGATTCTATGCTAGAAATGACCAGAGTGAAGTTTGAGTACTTCAGGGAGAAGCTTGGTGTTCTCTAGATCAAGGTTCCCTCAAAGGGGAAGTGATGAGTCTGAGAGCATTTATAAATTGGTGGTAGGATTGGTTCCTCCCATGGTTAGATGTAAGTGCCAAGCCTTTCTGACATGGTGGCAAGATTGGTTCCTCCCATGGTCAGATGTAAGTGTAGAGCCTTTCTGACATGGTGGAAGGCTGGGCCTCCCATGGTCAAATGTAAGTGCAGATCCTTTTTGACATGGTGGAATGCTGGGCCTCCCATGGTTAGATGTAAGTGTAGATCCTTTCTGACATGGTTGCAGACTAAGCCTCCCATGGTCAGATGTAAGTGCAGAGACTTTTTGACATGGTGTCAGGTTGGGTCTCCCATGATCAGATATAAGTGCAGAGCCTTTTCGACATGGTGGCAGGATGGGCCTCCCATGGTCAAATGTAAGTGCTGGGCCTTTTCGACATGGTGGTAGGTTGGGAATCCCATGGGAATATGTAAGTGTTGGGCCTTTCTAACATGGTGGCAGGATGGGCCTCCCATTGTCGGATGTAAGTGCTGGGCCTTTCCTACATGGTGGCAGTATTTCCTCCCATGTTCAGATGTAAGTGCTAGGAATTTCTGGCATGGTGGCAGGCTGGGCCTCCCATGGTCAGATGTAAGTGCTAGGCATTTCTAACATGGTGGCAGGATGGGCCTCCCATGGTCAGATATAAGCACCAGGCCTTTCCAACATGGTGGTAGGCTGGGTCTCTCATGGTTGAATATAAGTGTTGCGACTGACATCCAACATGAAAAAGGGTTGGCTCTGTAGAACTTCCTATGATGAGTACAATTGAGAGATAGCACCATTTTCTCGAGATAGCAGGAGTAATGATGATAATGATGATCCAGCTTTGATGATGATCCAGTGATGAAGACTTGTGCTGATGAATTGCTTCAATAGAATACCTTCATAGTTAAGAGGGAGTGTTGATATATTTGTAACTTCAAAATGTATTCACTTGTATATCTTATATTTTATTTCATTGTACCCCAATGTTACTCTGATTGGGAGAGTCATTAATATAATAAAGTCATGTAAATTCATTGAGGTTAACCCTCCATTGTAAGTCAGGGAAATAGTCCACCACAATTGAGTTGAGGTTAACCCTCCGTTGTAAGTCGGGGAAATAGTCCCCACAATTGACTTGAGGTTATCCCTTCGTTGTGAGTCAGGGAAATAGTCCCCACAGTTGAGGGGTATTAGGGTTATTAGGCTCTCCTAGTGAGGTCGACCTTGTAAGAATTAAAGTCAAGTGGAAAAATAGTATAAATAGAGAGTGAGAATCTCTATTTGAAATACACATTCACTCAACTATAGCGCATGAGTGAGAGAGGAGGAGCTCACACACGTGAGAGAGAGAACATTTGTCGGAGATCATCTTTGTGTTTTTGGGTTTTACTTTTGCTATTGGTGCTCATTCTATCTCTGAGGAAGTTGTGAGGTTTTCTCCTTTATGGTTTCCCCGAGGAAAACCTTTTGTGTCTCTTTTCTCTTTTGATTATTGTTGTGCATGTTATTCTCTCGGATAAGATCCTAGATCATATTGATTAACTAATCAAAATTTAACATTATAATCCCTTGGCACGCGACCAAGCCACTCGACAAAGGCGATAGGACGATGGAGTCTGTTGCTGCGTGACTGGGTCACAACTATATGTCAGTGTGTGCACGACACAACCCTCACCTTAACCTCAACAACTGGAGCAACTTGTGCGAAGCAACTTATTCCTTGCACTTTGTTAGACAGGGCACAACTTATATTTTAACTTAGTAGTTTAACCATGAACTCATACATACATTCCAGTAATGCTTAAAACATTCATTCATTCACTGATCAGCAAGATGGCATCATACATTCAATAGTAACTCATTAATACATAATAAGGAGCTACTTGAAATTCAAATAAACATTCCATATCAATCAATCATTCAACATAGGTAATAATGTGGAAACCCATCTAGGAAAAACCACCAAGGTGTTTTTCATCTGGCATGAGAAATTGTGTATAGCACCTTGCAGTCTACGATATGCAGATTATTCTTAAGATATGTCTTTCTGACTCAATAGTCTTTCTCTCATTTTCTCTAGTTTATTATTCTTTCTACTCGTATTGATCCGCACACTACCTGGATCGACTCTTCTACCTCTACTATCTGTGCACTCAAATGCATATTACTCCTACCACTAGCGGTCTATGCACACAGCTGGAAGATCTGTGGCTCAATAGCCCCAAACTGCTACCAGACTCTTCTCTGAGTCTTCTTTCCTACTAACCTTAACTTCCTTAGAAAAATAGAGTGAGCTGGCGAATGAACAACCAACAACACAACCACCAAACAATGACCAACCACGGCCAACCCTTATATAGAGTGGGTTCTTCCTATTTATAACTTCGACAATACCACACAGGGTCGACTACATACTTTTCATCTATTATAGGTTGTAATCAGTCTTTCAAAAATAGTTACAAGTTGTCATAAACTGACATAAGGCACTACCAGTCTGACTTACATATATTCCTTCATACGTGTGTCATCTACTGGCTTACGCCAAATTTAGTAGCCATGATCTCCCTGACCTATCGCTTTCTAACCGTTACTCATTTGCACTTTAGCAAGATCTCTTTTCCTCTGTTGTGCACATGTTCTATCTTCACTAGTAAAAAATGAGGATTTAGCTACTAGGTGACTAAAAATTCTAGTCACCACAAGTCTTTCAAGTGATTTACTATTCAATATGAGCAATTTTCATTGACCCAACTATAAACGACTAAAATTAATTACTAATTTAGTCTCCAGTTAACAAATATGACTAGATAATAAGTGTCAGAGTTAAAAATGACTAACATAAACGACTAATTTAGTCACGACATAAAAAATGACTAGCTAGAAGAATATGAATTAGTCATTTTTAATTGTGTCATGGAAAATTGCAAATTTGACAATGAAGTGTAAATTTTGTAAATTGTATACCTTTTATTAGTAATATCGGTGCCATGCACCTCGATCTTCAGATATCCAACAAAGCAATTGCATGGATTTTCTCTTGATCATATTTATCCCTATTGCACCATTGAATCAAACCCGGTTAAGTGCGTGCCAAAGGAAAATTAGGTTCCTAAGTCAATTACGAATTAGTTACTAGAACCCATACCATATTGATACCTAGATAGAAGCATCATAGCTAGTTGTTGATACTTCGACAATGTAAGAGTCCTTGCAAGTCCCATATGTCTGAGATGATTTTCTAACTTCAATATAACTATATCCATAATCTCATGTGACCGTCGAATGTCTAGCTGCACCAGTCGACATAGCTTCAGCAGACCAAGTTCCTTTAAACGTTGTAGTAGTTGATCCAATATATAATAATTGAACTGATGGAAGCACCGAGAACAATATTTTAACCAATCAAAGACTCAATTATAATTAAACTGGGGTGTTGACCCAGAAACAATCTCATATCCATATGCAATATAAAGGTAGAGGCCCGAACCCATCTCAGAATTTCAGGTAAATATTTTGATTCCTCGACCTCTTAATACAGGCCTCATGACCTCACAGAATATGATACATATAATAATGTAGTGATGACCTCTCACTACAACGAAACCCTGTGGTTATCGTTTGTTTTTGCTTCCTTTTTTGCATCTAGACCATATTTTAATGTATGTTTCTTCATTTTTTTGGACAAAATGGTGCAATTTCATGGGTTGGTGCTATTTTAGGCGTTTTTGCATCTTTTTTCTAAATATGGCGTAATTTGCATCGGGTTTTTCACCTTGTTATGCACCAGGTTTTGCATCAGGTTTTGCACCAAGTTTCACGCCTAGTTTTGCGCCTAGTTTGTACATCTACTCTTGGTGTGCCCCCTTTTATGTCCATGTTTTCCTCCACTTTTACACCCATATTTTCATCCACTTTTGCATCCTTTTTTACATCCTCTTTTGCATCCACTTTTGCTTCTTTTTTTGTATCGCATCATGCGCCAAGTTTTGCATCAAAGTTTACATCATATTTTGTGTCTAGTTTTCAAACTAGTTTTGTTTCACCCACTTTAGCATCCACTTTCGCATCCTTTTTTTCGTCCACTTTTGCACTCACATTTGCATCCCATTTTGCATCCATGTTTACGTCGTTTTTTGCATCTACTATTGCATCCACTTTTGCATCCACTTTTGTCGTGTCTTGTGGGAAGGTTTATATTGCTAAAACAGGTCGCCCAATCCAACTAAGACTTAAAGAGAACTGTGTTGACATTATCCATGAATGCACTAAAAAATATGCAATAGTTGAGTACTCTGTTACTTCCAAACACCACATATGGATTGAAGACACAAAGGTCATTGCCAGGATTGATCATTACACGAAATGACGCGTCATAGAATCCATCGATATCGAGAAGCACCCTAAAAACATAAATATTGAGTAAATCTTGGACACCTATCATCACCTTAATTAAAAACTCCCGACCATAACCCTATACTTAGAATTTTTTTTTTAACACTTGTCATGAAAGAATACATGTATGGGATGGAGGTGAAATGGAATCAAGCCTAAGTTAATTGAATCCTTGCAACTCACTACATGTCTAAGTCTCAACAATCCACCTTCTAAATTGAACCAAAATACCAAAAGAAGTTTATTAATGGCTATGTTTGAGAAAGTTATAGGTGTGATTAATTAAGGGCTGGGGGCTCTAAAATTCGTTGTGTTTTGTACCAGTCCACGATTCAGTGAATCGACAATCAGGGGTAGGAATTTACGTTATTTAATGTAAACAATTAAAGTGTATAACCTCTATGTCATTATTTAATGTAAGCAATTAATGTGTATAACCTCTATGTCAAAACCATTTTCCATGTTGATGTAGGCCACTACCCTCTTTATTGTCTTACCAAAATGCATGATAATGAGGAAGAAGCCCTAAAATTATGGACTTCACCTTAAAAAAATGCCTTGCAATCACATTGGTAAGGAGTGATAAGAAGATCACAACAATCGAACATGTCAAATCTTAGTTGATATTTTTAATTAAAGACTTATATGGTAAATTTAATATAAGACTTACTTATAATTGTCTTTTACTCTTTGCGTCTTGAAACATTTAATACTTTATGGTTGTCTTTGCGCCTTGACCCAATTCGTATTATAAGGTGAGGATGTGCATGCATAATAATCCTTATTTATGACTATGCGAATAGGTTCGAGGATTTAAAGAGAAGAGGATGTTAAGACAAGTAATTTTTATATGTATTTTGGTGGCGCTAAGGACAAATGTTTGGAAGGATGGAGGGAGATTACATCACAATCATGCCACCCATCAAATTGAAGACTATTCTCGAGCCACACTTGTTTTTTTAATTTTATTAATAACCCTTTTTTCTCCATATTGTGTGCTGAATGGCACCTCTCTATAGCAATGCATAAATCGACCTCTGCATAGTTTGTGATCCTAGAGCTACATGCCATTATTTGTATTTGAATGGCATCCACTATTTTTTATAGTTGTTGCAAGTCCATTATATTCATGCAAGAAATGAAGTCTTGTAGAGGAGGACTTGTCAAACTGGCCTTTTAAATTTCATTTTGACAAAAAAAGAGTGGACATTGGTAGTGAGGTTCACATAGGTAGTAGGAACAAAGTTTTAATATCCTTTCGAGCCTAGTAGTAGACTAGTAGTTGTTGTTTTTTTAATAGTCGTAGTTGTTGACACATTTTTACACTTCAGATTGCAGCCCCAAGTGACTCGGGAGTTAGAGTCACATCTCGATGGCTAGTGACTCGTAGTTATCAATGATTACTCACCATCTTGCACAACTAAGCACTGAGTGCATGCCATCAGTGAGTGAGTAATTATAATTTATCATATTTCCAATATTTTGAATAATGAATTCAACTTTATAGCATAGGAATTTCAACATCTTGAGACATTTATGTAGATGGGTAATTTCAAATGTTGCCCTTCTTTTTAAATAAATTATGCCCTTCGTAATTGGAAGGGTAAAATTCAGATTTTAATTTTTTTTTAAGGGCAATTTTAACTTTACACTTGGGAAGGGCTAGAACCTTTGGAAGGGATGGGAAGGGTTGAATTTTGAACGCCAATGAGATTTTTCCCAGTGTCCTCTTCATATTATGGGCATTGTCCATTGGTTTTTACTGTGTCTGCTTTGGTGTCTGCAGGTGTCCATCATCCTGCTCGTATTTATTTGCACTACATTGCATACCTTAACATCCAATGCATACCTGTCAATTAATAGCAGGTCAACGTGTTCCGCAAGAACATCAGGTCGCTGTGCTCCGTAAGTAATTTTGTTTGCCATGAGCAACGACAGGTTTTGAGAAGCATAAGAACCCTATTAATGGGTAAGAGATTTGATGGGCGTCAATGCATTCCTAGGCTTTCCAACGTATTGAGAGAGGAGCTTCACTAAGAAATCTGGTTCATCTTGTTTAAAGTAATGGTAGCTTTGTAAGGGGGTGGATTTACCCAATCTCTCATGGCTCCATTGGGAAAATTGTCCCATGCTTCCCTGCCTTTCCTGGGTTTTGATGAAGAATTTAGGGGTTCTACGAGTATTCAACGGTAAATAAAAAATTTGTTGTGTTAATGCATGTATGTTTACTGTCTCACAACATGTATGTTTCTTAGGATATGTCACACTGAACAGTGAATACCATATGAGGGTTGGCGCAGGTTCCAAAGTTTAGGTGCTCTGAATTAGAAGCGCTTCCAGGTATGGAAATATTGTTGATGTATATGTCTCTTGTGTTTTATTGCTGTTCTTGTTATTCTCTCAGTTAAATATCCTAATGTTATGCTAGCTTAATGATGAAATTCTAGCATGGTATCAGAGCTAACCTGAGAGGAAGACACTGTGTAGCTACGGGAACTAGGGCTTCCTAGTTAGTGGATCTTCCTCCACATATTTTCAGCAAAATAAGGTTGGATTAACTCTCCTCCTTAGGGCGCATCTTTCTGTCAAAGAAGAATCCAATTCTAAGGTTTTTCAGTTTTGGACCCGACACTCCTGCCGAAAATTAGCGCTTTTCACAGAAGAGGAATTTTTCAGTGAGCCCAGGCATGGATTGATATCCTCCCCAAATTTGAAGTTAGGGATGAAATTCAAAGCATTTGTTTGGATAGAACTCCAGAAAATCAAAACCCTAATTTGCTACTAAACCAACACTACATGATTTCAGCTTCAAATCTAGATCTAGCATCTTGACCTGGTAAGATCTAAATCTTTTGTATTTCCATTTGAGGTTCTCAGTTTAATATGTCTCATCATACCAAGCTTGATGAAAATCTTGAGGGAGCTGATAACTTTCGAGTCTGGAAGTATAGGATCTCTCTGGTCCTGGAATAAAATGAGTTGGACTCCTATATCAATGAGCAGGTTCTAGTTCTAGAGGGAGATGAGGCTAAGGCCTTACATAAGAAGAAGTTGGTTATGGCAAAGAGAATCATTTCTGATTCAATCAAGGATCACCTCATACCATAGGTGTCCTCCCTCAAAACACCTAAAGCTATGTTTGATGCCCTAACCAAATTGTTTGAAGGGAAGAACATAAACAGGAAGATGACTCTGAGAAACCAATTGAAGAATGTAAAGATCCAGAATGCTGAGACTATTCAGTATTAATTTACAAGGGTATCTCAGATCAAGGAACAGTTGGAAGCAGTAGATGAAGAAGTGGAAAATGCATAGATTGTGATGACCACCTTGAATGGTCTCCCTAGATCATGGGACTCTTTCATTCAAGGGATTTGTGCCAGAAAGAAGTTAGTCAAGTTCAGCAGACTATGGGAAGAATGCTCTCAATAATAATCTCGGATAGAAGCTCGAGAAGAGAAGATGGGAAATGAAGATCAAGCTCTCACTGTTCACTCCAAGAGAACCAGAAGGAACCATCATCACTCCAAAGGTAAGATCTCACACCCTAAAAGAGATCTGTCTACCATTAGATGTTACACATGTGATGAGAAAAGTCACATATCCAGATTCTGCCCTAATAAAGGGAACTTAAAGAAGAAGAAGGAAAACAAGAGAAGACACCATGCTCATGCTGCGGAGGATGATGAACCTTCCACAAAGAGAATCAGACAAGAAAGTGATTCTTCAAGTGATGAAGAATATGTGCTGATCTTCGCTCTTACAGGAACTATTTCACATGGAAGCAATGATTGGTTCATAGATAGTGGTGCTTCCAATAATATGATGGGATTCAAAGAATCATTTGTGAAGCTATCTGAAAATGAGTCACCTCACAAGGTGAAACTTGGGGATGACTACCAGTATCCAATAAAAGGTAGTGGTGAATCCTCCTATATACTAGACTCTGGAAAGTCTATGAAGATGAAGAATGTATTATTTGTTCCAGGACTAAAGAAGAACCTCCTCTCCATATCTGCATTGGATTCAAAAGGAATGAGGGTTGCTTTTGTAGATGGCCAAGTTCTTATGTGGCCAAAGAGAAATACTTTTGACGATGCAATAGTGATTGGGGAACAAGAAGGAGGTCTATACAAGCTGAAGGGCTAAGCAGAACAAGATTTGGTTCATGACTCAGTAGAATCAAATGAACTTTCGCATAGAAGACTTGCACATGTGCATTACAGAGCACTACCACTTGCAAGCAAAGCTGTTGAAGGTCTTCCAAAAATTCAAGAAAAACATGAAGGGGTTTGAAAAGGATGTGCGAAAGGAAAGAACAAAAAGAAGACATTTCCAAGTAGTAAAATCAAAGCAAAAGGAATCTTGGAAATCATCCACTCCGATGTATGCGGACCAATGTCATCAAGCTTACTAAGTGGGTATGTGTACTATGTTTCTTTTATTGATGACTTTTCCAGGAAGACATGGATTTACTTCATGAAGAACAAAGATGAAGTATTCAACAAGTTTAAGGAATTCAAAGCATTGATAGAGAACCACACTGAAAAGAAGATCAAGACTTTTCTATCAGACAATGGCGGAGAATTCACTTCGAATTATTTCAAGGAACTATGTAAAGACTCAGGGATTAAGAGGGAGTTCTCCACCCCTTATAATCCACAATAGAATGGGATTGTAGAAAGGGAGAATAGAACTATCATGGAAGCCGGAAGAGCTATGCTTCATGATCAAGATCTTCCTATGCATATTTGGGCAGAAGCAGCCAGAACAGCAGTGTATGCACAAAACTGTACTCCACACATAGTACTCAAGAACAAGACTTATGAAGAAGACTTCTCTGACAAGAAACCAGAATTCAGCCATCTCAGAATATTCAAATGTCCAGTATACATACACATTCCAAAAGAGAAGAGGACAAAATTAGATCCTTTAGGAAAGAAGGGTATATTTGTGGGATACTTTGAAAGCTTGAAGGATTACAGAATATAATTCCTAGGGTTCAAGAAAATTGACATCAGTAGGGATGTAACATTTGATGAAGATTTAGCCTACATCAAATCCAGAAAGAAACCTGCTGAAGAACCTGAAGAAGCAGAAGCTCCCATAATTCATGATACAATCATGAACGAAGAAACTCAAGAAGAAGATCAAGAATTTGAAAAACCACAAAGACCTATAGATCCACCACAAGAGAAGAATCCTCACAAGAGGAAACCTGCTTGGGTATGCGAGATTATCCAAGTTGTGGAAATATATGGGGTTCTAGAAGAGAATCTCAAAGAAAGAAAGAGGACCAGATCCTGTTCCAGTTATGTAGCTTTACTATGTGATTTCATTAATAAAGAACCTTCCAATTATGACGAAGCAACATAACGGAAAGAATGGAGGGATGCTATGATTGAAGAGTATCAATAGATCATGAAGAATGACATTTGGGATGTTGTCCCAAGACCAGAAGGGAAGTCAGTTGTAACTTCCGAATGGATCTACAAGTTCAAGCATGATGCACACGGTAGCATAGATAAATATAAAGCAATATTTTTTACTCATGGTTTCTCACAGAAAGAAGGAATAGACTATGAAGAAACCTTTGCACCTATATCCATATACACTTCCATAAGATCGGTACTTGCTCTGGCTACAATGATGAAATGGAAGATACACCAAATGGATGTCAAGACCGCTTTCTTGAATGGTGTAGTGGAAGAGGAAGTGTATGTGGAGTAGCCACTCGGTTTTGAGACACATGACAGGGAGTCTCATGTGTGCAAATTGAAGAAAGCCCTGTACGGTTTGAAACAGGAACCCAGGACATGGTATGGAAGAATTGACAGCTTTCTATCCAGTTTGGGCTTTACCAAGAGTAAAGCAGATTCCAACCTTTACTACAAGGTTGAAGATGGAAACCCAGTGATGCTTCTACTATATGTAGATGATCTGTTTATGATAGGTATGGATGGGTTGATTGCTGATATGAAGAGAAAGCTTGTTGTTGAGTTTGAAATGAAGGACTTGGGTATGATGCATTATTTTCTAGGTATGGAGGTGTGGTAGACTACAGATGGAATATTCCTTGGACAAGGGAAGTATGCAGTAGAGATCTTGAAGAGATTTGGGATGATGGATTGCAAGGCATTAACCGCACCTATGGCATCGAATATGAAGCTATTTAATGATGCTTTATCAGAATTGATTGATGCCATGATGTATCATCAGATGATTGGGTCCTTGATGTACCTAATGAACATGAGACCAGATATTTGCTTTGTTGTTAACACCTTGAGCCAATACTTAACAGATATGAGACATGTTCACTTGACTACTGCAAAGCATATTCTGAGGTACTTGAAGGGTACAGTTGATTATGGGCTCAAGTATAAGAATGATCAAAGGATTAACCTAGAGGGTTATGTTGATTCAGATTGGGTAGGAAGTGCCATCGATAGGAAGAGTACTTCAAGGTGTTGCTTTAGTATGGGATCAGGTGTGATCTCGTGGTTTAGCAGGAAGCAATCCTGTGTGGAACTGAGTATAGCTGAAGCAGAGTATGTCGCAGCTTGTTCAGCTAGTTGTGAGGAAGTATGGATGAGGAAGCTACTGTCTGATTTATTTGATCTCCAGTTAGATGCTACTTGTATATACTGTGATAATCAGAGTTGTGTAAAGTTGTCAGAGAATCCAGTATTCCATGACAAGTCAAAGCATATTGAGATCAAGTATCACTATATCAGGGATATGGTGTAGAGAAGAGCAGTGAAGCTCCAATATGTTGCGACAGATGAACAAATAGCTGATGTGTTAACTAAGCCATTTGCTAGGGTGAAGTTTGAGTACTTCAGGGATAAGCTTGGTGTTTTCTAGATCAAGATTCCTCACAAGAGGAAGTGATGTGTCTGTGCTGAGCCCTTCTGACATGGTGAGAGGATTGGTTCCTTCCATGGTCAGATGTAAGTGCTGTGCTATTCTGACATGGTGAGAGGATTGGTTCCTTCCATGGTCAAATGTAAGTGCTATGCCATTCTGACATGGTGAGAGGATTGGTTCCTTCCATGGTCAGATATAAGTGTTGTTCGCTTTTGACATGGTGAGAGGATTGGTTCCTTACATGGTTAGATGTAAGAGATGTGACATGGTGAGAGGATTGGTTCCTTCCATTGTCAAGTGTATGTGATGATTCCACATCCAGCATGAAAAAGGGCTGGCTCTGTGAAGACACATCCAGTATGAAAAAGGACTAGCTCTATGTGGATGCCACATCCAACATGAAAAAGGGCTAGCTCTGTGAAGATACGTCTAGTATGAAAAAGGACTAGCTATGTGTAGATGCCACATCTAGTATGAAAAAGGACTGGTTCTGTGAAGACTCATCTAGTATGAAAAAGGACTAGATTTGAGTGTGTGCCACATCTAGTATGAAAGAGGACTAGCTCTGTGAAGACTCATCTAGTATGAAAAAGGACTAGCTCTGAGTGTGTGCCACATCTAGTATGAAAAAGGACTAGCTCTGAGTGTGTGCCACATCTAGTATGAAAAAGGACTACCTCTGTGAAGACTCATCTAGTATGAAAAAGGACTAGCTTTGAGTGTGTGCCACATCTAGTATGAAAAAGGACTAGCTCTATGAAGACTCATCTAATATGAAAAAGGACTGGCTCTGTGTGTGTTCCACATCTAGTATGAAAAAGGACTAGCTCTGTGATGATACATCTAGTATGAAAAAGGACTAGTTCTATAGATGTACATCCAACATGAAAAAGGGCTGGCTCTATAGAGATTCCTATGATGATAAGAATCAAGAGATAGCACCCGTGATGATGACCCAGTGATGATCCAGATCGAGTGATGATGATCCAATAGTGATGATACAGATCTAGTGATGATGTCCAGTGATGATCCAGATCCAATGATGATGTCCAGTGATGATCCAGATCCAGTGATGATCAAGATCGAGTGATGATCCAGATCCGATGATGAAGATGACTTGAAGATGAAGATTACTTGAAGATGAAGATGACTTGAAGATGAATAAGACTTGAAGATGACGAGGACTCGATGATGATCCAGAAGATATAGAGGAGAAGACTTGTGCTGAAAATTGTGTTGAAAGAATACCTTCCTAGTTAAGAGGGAGTGTTGATGTCTATGTAACTTTGAAATGTATTTCACTTGTATTTCTTATATATTGAAACCCGATGTTTATTCCGATATGTACTTGAGTCATGTCATGCCCCGATGTTCCTATCGAGAAGATCTATAATGTAAACAAGTCATGTCAAGTAATTGTGGGTAACCCTCCTATTGGTTAAGGGTGAAAGTCCCCGCAATTCCGGGGCACTAGGGTTATTAGACTCTCCTAGTGAGGTCGGCCCTAGTAGGGTTTAGTCAAGTTGGGAATTAGTATAAATAGAGAGTTGGCCTCTCTATTTATTACATGTCTCATACACACTCAAGTGTAGCGCATAGTTCAGGAAGGAGAGGAAACTGGGCCTAGATAGAAACAAGGTTATTGTTGTCGGGAGATCACTTACTGTTTTGGGTTCTACTTTTGGTGCTGATTCTATCTCTAAGGAAGTTGCGGGGTTTTCACCATTTATGGTTTCCCCAAGGATAAAAACTATGTTCATTGTCTCTTGTGTTTGATTGCTGTGCTTGTTATTCTCTCAGTTAAAGATCCTAATGTTATGCTAGCTTAATGATGAAATTCTAACAAATATTGGTATCTTTAAAGGGGTTGTGGGAACATGAATGTGTGAAACTGAATTGTATACGAGGTTTGGTGTAGGTGAGAAAGATTAGAGAGATAGATGTTTCTTAGTGCTTTGAGGGGGAAGAGCTTCCAAGTATGGAAACATTGGTATCTTTGGAGAGGTTGTGGGTGGAGGGATGTGTGTAACTGCAGAGCATACGGGGGTTGGCGACTTAGTGCAAGTACCAAATTTGATGTTTCTGGGTTTTCCTAGTTAAAAGAGTTGCAAAGGATGGAAACATTGCTATATTTGGAGGGGTTGTAGGAAAAGGGGTGTGTGAAGTTGCATAGTATATGGGGATTGGTGAAGCTTGGATACCTAGATGTTTCTGGGTGCTCTGAGTTACAGGGGTTGCTGAAGCTTAGATTCCTAGATGTTTATGCTATCATATATCATATGTATTATGTATTGTATTTTTCTCTGAAACTTCCACATCTAGAGTTAATCCTTTAGTCAAATTCTATCTCCGAAGTTTTCTTTTACCGAACAATCTGCAATTTGTAGATTGGATAAAATATTTAATTAGAGTGAAGGTATGGATATGTGAATGTGTCCTACTAAAATTTACCCAATAGGAATCTAGTTGGAAATATATCTCCTTCACTTGTCCATTTGGAATCACTTAAAGTTATCATTTTGAGCGACAATATGCTCTTTGGTACAATTCCATCCAATATAACCCAATTGAAGTCTTTGACTACTTCAAGAATAACCTGAGTCCTCCTATTTCAAAATTATCTGCACATGTCAAAGTGCTTAGTTCGAGAATCCTATGATGTTCAAGTCATCATCACCTCCTCCTATGAGCCCTTCCGTGTCACCACCTTCCAGGAGTCCTCCATCACCATCTCCAAAGAGATACATCCCTTCTATGGCCTCTCCAAATGTTTCTACACTAAGAAATTGGGTCTCCCCAGTACCACCTATTGGGATCAATTCAGGACCCAATGCAAATGGTACTAAGTCAAATGCTCCCACAAATCCAATTGATGCGAATAAAGGCAAATTTGAAATCTTCACGAATCTCTGTTGGAACCATTGTTGGATCCGTTGTTGTATCTATTCTGTTATTTTTTCTTGTTCCTGCTGCATTCTGCATATACAAGAAAGAGGCACGCCAACCTGCACAAGTTGAAGCACCTAGCACTCTTGTCACTGACAGAAGAGACCCATCAAATAGATCAAATCATTGGTGAAAATTCAAGTGGATAATAATAATAATAGTGATGGAGGAAACATTTTGAGTGATACATGAAATACAAGCGGTGGACCTAGTGAGTTTCATGTGATGGAAGTTGTAAATATGACTATCAGTGTAATTCTCATGCATGTAACCAGGAATTTCATCTCTAAAAATAAGGTTGGAAGAGGTGGGTCTGGGGCTTTATACAACGGGAAACTAGATGATGGCACCATAATTGTAGTTAAAATAATGGAAGAACTAGTTGTAAGTAACAAGGGATTGGAGGAATTTCAGTCACAAATAACGGTTTTATCTAAAGTTAGGCATAGACACCTGGTTTCCTTGTTGGGTTACTGTATTGAAGGAAATGAAATGATTTTGGTATATGAGTACATGCCAAAGGGTGCTGCTCTTAGTAGGCATATATTTGATTGTGCCAATAATGGGCTTGAACCAATTTCCTGAAAGATACGCCTCAGTAGCTTTGGATATTGCTCAAGGATTGAAGTATCTGCATGGCCTGGCCCACAGAAGCTTTATTCATAGAGACCTTAAACCATATAATATACTTCTTAGATATGATTTTTAGGCAAAGGTTTCAGATTTTGGATTGGTGAAGTTGGCACCAGAGGGAAAATACTCCGCGGAGACTAGATTAGCTAGTACTTTTGGATATCTAGAACCCGATCATGTAGGTAATTAAGCAAGTTTTCCTTTTCCTCCAGAATATTTATCTGTGATATTGTGTACATCCTTATTTGAGTATTTAAAGAGAATAGAATGGCACATATATGAGGATATCACATGGATTGCATTCAGAACATTTTTACAGTGTATTTAGAACATCAAATAGACATGAATTCCTTTCAGGTTAGTGGTATCTAGGAGATCTGATTATTTGAGAACGTTTTTTAGTTTTCACAGAAGGATCATCAGTTGAGAAATTGACTTGGGAAATACTTTATTTTAGGATTTGGGAATAGGTATAGAATGTTACAGTAATCAAGATAAAAATTGACTTTTGATGTTTGTTGAATATTAATTTCATTGTGTTAGTTACTGGATGAATCACCACAAAAGCAGATGTGTATATCTTTGGTGTTGTGTTAATGGAGATCATGAGTCATTACTGGGAGGAGGGCACTCGATGAGAATGAAATTGAGGAGAGCATGCATTTAACATCATGGTTTTTTTGAATGAACTGAGACAAAGAATCATTAATGACAGCAATAGATCGAATTCTGGAAGTTACAGGAAACGCTTGAAAGTATTTGCATTGTTGTTGAACTAGTAGGTCATTGCACTGCATGTGAACCATATCAATTTCCTAATATGTGCCATGTTGTCAATGTTTTGGCAACTTTAGTTGAGAAATGGAAGCCCAAATATATAGATAATGATGATTCTCAGAGAATTGATTTTGAGACGAGTCTTCCTCAGGATCTGAAGAAATGGAAAGCATTCAAGGAAAAAAGTGCAAATGTATTGGATGATAGCCAAGGAAGTGAGCATAGATTGAGAGGATTTTTGAATACATGATGTTTGATATGATTAATGAAAAGGATCTCTCTGCTATTTATATATATATATATATATATATGATAGATGAGGGTGGTGAACAATTGGAAAGTTTAAATATCGTCCACAACAAGCAACCTTGTTAAACATTAGATAGGTCCACATGTCAATCTCCAACATAAGCACACATATCAAGCAAGGTCCCAAGCCAAGCGCTCCAAAAGAGAGTTCCAACACTACCATCCAAATGTCTCTATTAATTCCTCCTAAGCCATGTGGTCCTTTAGGTCCACCACACCTCTATGAAACACTCCTCTACTTAAGCATCCTCAAGTCAAGTACAAGCCTCCATGTAAGAAACCAACTGTCCCCATGCTACACAAGGATCAATACCCTCCTCCTAAATGTTCAATACTCCTCCAAGTAGGTCCTCCTCCCAAGCAAGTAACCGAGCCCTCCATGTGTGTAATGTAACCATGCCACATGTCTCCAAATTCATAAGGAGAAGTGCATGTGTTATAGATGATTTTACCACTCTAGGTGAATCACACTTGTATGGCCTTCCCCTATCCCTCTGCAGACTCCTTGGACCCCTTGGACCATTTTTTGTCCTTTGATGTTTCCTTGACCATCCCTAAAAACATGTGAAAAATGATACACACGACTTTTAAACCTATAATCGCATATATACGTGGATTTGACCCCTAAAACCACGTACATCGGGATGTGTGCATAATCCAAATCCTTTTGGAGTTTTCCTTGACATGGATCTGACTCACTTGACTCCTAGCCTTCCCTATGCCTTGAGATCACTCAGATTCGACCTTTCATTACCCCTTTGAAAAGCTATCTAAGGAACTCTATGGTACATTGAAGGCATATGAGAGAATTGAGAGCAAAGAAACTATAGTCCATTGTTGCTGAAACTTATGCTTGAGTCTACATCCCTTTGTCCCTTGGAGCACTTTTGTGTTCTTCCCAAGCTTGCCTTTTGCTTGTGAGCTTGATATCAAGAGATGGAGGATTGAGGTGGTGGAGGCCCAAGTGGGGGATTCAGTTTCTCCGATTCGCAGACGTGCCAACAGAGGTTGTATCCATTGTAATCTCTGATTTTATATTATTAGAAATATCTTTTCCTGTCCAATAATGTATGTTTGAATGAATATTTTATCCATGGATGTTTTCAAATCCTTATACATTGTTGATTATATATGCTAGAATAGATCTAACACCAATATATATAGTATGCTTGTATTGTTTACTTGTTGTTGAGGAAGTAATTTATCAATTAAGCTAAAGTTGGAAAGCTCAACGGGGATCTACTTCAACCATCTGGAATAAGGTACGAGGTCTGATCCTTTAGTGTTATATATTTAATTTCTATTGGATATTGGAAAGGATTGATTTCTGGAGTCAAGTTGTCTGTTGTGGTACCCCAAGCCATAGGAATTTCTCTCCGTAACAACATGACATAAGCATCAAGTCAAAGTAGGGAAATGCATGATTAATTTATCTCCATTGTGTATAAAGTATGCTTGCTAAGGTACAACCAACTGGAGGAAACATTCCATACATTCCACATTGCATGAAGCACCACTAAGCATGGTGTAAACACTTTGGAAGTAACCCAAAAAGCTAACACATGAAACTATTTAGCAGGATTTAGAAGCAAGAGGGGGGGATGAGTGTGGAGTTGGGTGATGATGCCATTTAGCTTGTGAAATGATTGGGTTCCATTTCCATCTTGTTGTCATCAAATGATGTTCTTGAAATGAATGATGTTTTGTTTGTTCTTGGTTTGAAGAAAAATATTTATTTAGTATTTTATATCATAGATTTTTAGTTTAGAGTTTCATTTGAAGGACAACAATGCACTATTATTGATTTTAATTTAGCAAGTCCACGAACTTTGGTTAGAGGTATGTGAGATGGTGGCCTTTACAGGTTGCTTGCTAATCCTCTGGAACTTGTATATGCCATAGAGAAGCAAGGTGAGCCTTCTAGTTTTGAGGAGGGAGATGCAAAGCATGCATGATGGGATTCCATAGAGATAGGTTCAAAACCTATCATCGAATCAATAGTTGATTCTAGGCTTGCAATAGATGGGAGTGTTGAAAGGTACCATGATGGGGTTGTTGGATTCTTCTAGAAATAGGGAGATGACATTGATGATATTCTTAATGGACAATAATCTGGGAACTGAGTTGTGAGCGTGCTATTGAACAAAGAAGAGGCCCACTGAAATTTCATTTGTTGCTATCTCTTTCAAGCTCTTCAGGAACTAGGTTATCCCCTATTTATAATTCCCTTTGAACCAAAGGAAATGGACATATTCACATGTTTATTGTTTTATGATTAGTTATTAGCAAAAGACACGCCAATCCGCTGTGAATAAACCTGATGAATATCTTGCATACCCAACAAAACCATGCATGACCTAGATTAGATGCTGAAAAGACCAAACCTATTGACTTCTCGGGCTGTTGTTGACAAATTTCAGGGTTGTTGTTGTAGATGCATTGCCAGAACCATGAGCATGGAATCCACCATCAATTAGATGACAACTATTTTCAGTGTTGAAAATTTGCAATATGTACATAGAGTTGCAGGGGTTGAAGTTACGTCGTAAGTGGAGCTCAGATAGAGGACTGCTGCCAAAGGAAGCATTTCCACATAATTTGCAGTTGGTTTACAGGTTCAAAGGTAAGCTGTTATTTTAAATCCACAAACATTTGGGTATGCTGTCTATCTGATTTTCTTGGCATATATTTTTGTTTTTTTGCTGTGGTTAAGCTATTCATTATGGGTCCAATTTCAGGAAAATCTCATAGTAGAGGATGGCATCTATAGATTTTCTACTCTAGACAAATAGAGCAAGAGGACTCCAGGGTATCAAGCAAGAGAATAACCTTTTCACCTTTCTTGAATGCATTATATTGGTGACTAGATGGCATTAAATTTTTTATATATGTTTCTATTTGCAATTTTATCATATTGTACTAGATAAATACATTAGTTCAATCCATTGATCTTGGATTTTAGCTATTCCATGTTGTTGCTGGAATTCTTACTGATTTCATGATTAAAGTATTCCCATTGCATTGGATCACTAGCTATAGATGTTTTTAAGCATGCAAAATGTATTCTAGGGGATTTAATCCTTTGAATGTACCAAATGCAACATCATAATTATGAATGATCTCAACAAACTCATAGAAAATATTTCATTGACAGACTGCATAAACAATGAGATAAGAAATACAAATTATTATTTCTATTTGGGGAAATTATATATCTTATTGGACATTGAACTTTGAAGAACATGTCTAGTGCTGCATAGTATTACTTTTGATCCCTTTTGTTGTTTTCTCAAATGTTTGAATGCATTTGGAGACTACTGTACTAACTCTTCCGTTTTTGTTTGAGATACTAAGTTGCACTAAAAGAAATTACATGTAGAGGATTAAGGAAGCTGGGCTAGCTTGAGGGTATGCAAGAGTTCATATTTAATGTCTGTCATTTTTCTTTGTTAGAACCCTATGGAAGACAACATGATAACATGGAAAAAGATTCATGCAGTAAATCTAATAATTATGAAGGTGCAAATGGTGATGCACCAGAAGAGGGAAACATGAATCCAATGATAATTGAAAAAGTACCAAACCTGTTGACTTCTTGGGTTGCTGTTGACAAATTTCAGGGTTGTTACTATAGATGCATTTCCAGAACCATGAGCATGGAATCCACCATCAATTAGATGACAACTATTTTTAGTGTTGCAAATTTGCAATATGTTGGGCATGATCGTCAATCACTGTTCATGTAAATGTTGCAGGGGTTGAAGTTACATAGTAAGTGGAGCTCAGATAGAGGACTACTACCAAAGGGAGCATTTCCACATAATTTGCAGTTAATTTACAGTTTCAAATGTAAGATGTTATTTTAAATCCACAAACATTTGGGTATGTTGTCTATCTAATTTTATTGGCACAGATTTTTGTTTTTTGTTGTGGTTAGGCTATTCATTTTGGGTCCAATTTCAGGAAAATCTCATTGTAGAGGATGGAAGCTACATATGTTCTGCTCTAGACAAACGGAACAAGAGGACTTCAGGGTATCAGGCAAGAGAATAACCTTTTCACCTGACTTGAATGCATTATATTGGTGACTAGATGGCATTAAACTTTTGATATATGTTTCTATTTGCAATTTTATCATATTGTACTAGATAAATACATTAGTGCAATCCATTGATCTTGGATTTTAGATATTCCATGTTGTTGCTGGAAGTATTATTGATTTCATGATTAAAGTAGTCCCATTGCATCGGATCACTAGCTATAGATGTTCTTAAGGATGTAAAATGTATTCTAGGGGATTTACTCCTTTTGATGTACTGAATGCAACATCATAATTCTGAATGATCTCAACAAACTCATAGTGAACATTTCGCTGACAGACTGCATAAACAATGAGATAAGAAATACAAATTATTATTTCTATTTGGGGAAATTATATATCTTATTGGACATTGAACTTTGAAGAACATGTCTAGTGCTACATAGTATTACTTTTGATCCCTTTTGTTGTTTTTTAAAATGTTTGAATGCATTTGGAGACTACTGTACTAACTCTTCCTTTTCTGTTTGAGATACTAAGTTGCACTAAAAGAAATTACACGTAGAGGATTAAGGAAGCTAGGCCAACTCGAGGCTATGCAAGAGTTCATATTTAATATCTATCATTTTTCTTTGTCAGAACCCTATGGAAGACAACATGATAACATGGAAAAAGAGTCATGCAGTAAATCTGATAATTATGAAGGTGCAAATGGTGATGCACCAGAAGAGGGAAACATGAATCCAATGATAATTGAAAAGGTCGAGAAAATTGTTGAAGGTGCTCTAGACATAGTTTCATCTGTTGGTGAACTCAAGGGCTCACCAACTTCTGAACAGTCTACGCAAGAACATGCAGCAGCTATGGAAAAAGTTGTCTTCTGGGTGAGTGCCCTTTTGAAACAACAAGAAGTGAAAGAACAGATGCAGCTTCAGTGTCATCTGGTATTGTCTGTGTTGTACTTTCTAAAGATATATTTCCAATCTCTGTCCCTCAAAGCAACTCTATTGTTCAAAGCAACAGTGAAGTGAATGTTGTTGCTCTAAATAAAAGCAGTGGAATGCTTTCAGGAAACCATGTTGAGAATTGGCTACAAAGGTCTCCATTTGATGATAGGTATCAAAACAATTATAAAGAAAACTTTGTAGAACCATATGGTGCAGGTTTCTCTAAAGCTATTTCTTTAGAAGCATAGGTGCCTCCCTTTATGGAAAAATTCTAATTTTCAGTGGATGATTGTAGTTCTAAAGATTGTTCTCTTCATCAAAAGTATGTAAATACTTGCACCCTTAATGGTGACGGTGACAGCTTTGGAGTTACTGATCATATAACAGAGGAAAGATTAGTTTCAACTGCTGAAAAGACTAGTGTAGGTTCTATCCAAAATTATGAAAATGAGCCTATGTTAGAGGAAAGATCAGTTTCAGAAGCTAGAAATACTAGTACAAGCTCTATCCAAAATTTTGAAAATGATTCTATGTTAGATGCAACCAATAGAAGTACAAGTACTGGTTCTCAAATTCCCGAGAAAGTAGAAATTGCTAGAGATTCTAATGCCATTTCTGGAAAGCTAAAATGCTTGGAGAATCTGGTGTGTAATATCCTTCCAAAAGTTTATATGAATGGCTTAGATGTTGGAGAAAAAAGTATAATTTCAAACATACTGTCTTTGAATTTTGATTTAGATGATAGTGTATTAAATAGTCCTCACAATTTAGAAAATTTCCTCCTTGTTGAGACTGATAAATGTAATGGGATTTCAAAGGAAATATCAAGTTCATGGAATTCTCAGAATAGCAAGCAGTCAATATTTTTATTTGCAAGGTCAGAAGGTTCTATAGAAATATCAAGCCATTATTCCACTCCCAATTTGGCATCGTCTAGGAAATTGCAGAGGGAGTGGGCAGATGGACAATATGTTTTGGAAAGCACAAATGGACATGAACTATTGAATATTAATGGACTATATAATAATGCTTCTGGCCCAAAGGTGCAAGGATTTCAGAGTACTTTAAAGGGAAGCACATTTTTGGTTCCTTCAGAGGCTAAGGGTGAGTTTTGTCCTCTTTTGTTGTTGGATATTAGTAATTTTCTTTTAATAATTGTGTTTTACCTCTTGCTAATATGGCATTTACAGCTTTTGTTTCCTTTCATCTAGCCATTTTAAGCCTTTGTATTTTTCCAAGTTTGTTATCTATGGATATAGACTTATTTTTATGGATCTAAATACAAGAGATAACCATTTTCAGATGAGCCTATATTTTAAGATCTAACACTGCACAGGGGATGTCCCTAAGTTGCACCGGGACATTACCAATGTCGTGTAGGATTGTGAGATATCCCTTGGCCATCTTGGGGACTTCTTAGCATCACTTTCCAAAATCGGTGCCTAAGAGAAAATAAATATAAGGCCTTAGCGCTACACTCACTAACCAACACATTACCCTTTACTAAGAAACTATTTAATCTCTAATTCAATCAATATTTAGATTTTTTTTCTTTAAATTAGCTAGTATACAAACTTGCAATAGTACAGTAGGAAAATTACAATTTATTAGAAGTTGGGAGTTATTTCCCTGTGTGTCCTCTAATATCTAATGGGATTGTCTTGGGCTACAGGTAAACTATCCTTCCTAACCTCTAATTTGCTAAAAGTTACATATGAGCTTTGAAAATAATAATTGTTGTTGAAGTACCCTGTTGTATTCAACAATGAAGATATCTGAAATGGCACTGCCTAAGCCCACTTGTGACTCACACACATTATTTTTCATTTAGTTCATATGCTGGTATGTGCCAACCCTCTATTGGAGGTATCAGTGGCTTTACTGATCCTAGATATAGGTAATTAAACCATCTTGGTGTAGTCACTCTCCTGAAGCTAGTGCCCTAAACCCTAATAGAGGTCTAGGTGTTACAATTCTCCTGATTTGCAAATCATTCACTTGAAATACTAAGGGAAATCTTACATATAGCATTCATCTCTTGAGTACTTGTGTTTGGACAACGATCTTCTCTCTTTTGAGTAGGACTTCACTTTCAAGCTATGTTGCATGAGTTTTTGGAACACTGAAACATTGGGAACGTGGGTACGAGTGTCTGATATGGCTAAAATTTTATGTTAAATTTATAGGAAACAACAATAATATATTAAAAAAATATAAAGATTAATATAATTAAAAATTAAAAAAAAAATTTAATCTTGAGGCTGTTTGAGCAATGGCAATAAAAAGTTTAATGATTCCTTTCTAATGTACTTTTTCATAACTTACACCTTCAGAGATTTAATTTTTGATCTCTGTGCTTGACTTTGAGAGATCTGAATTTATGCTGGGCTCTCTATATAGTATTGACAAGAATAGGTAGAATAAGAAATTGAACACAAAGCCTTCCTCTTTTCCTCATGCTGTTTCTCTACTATTGATCTACATGCCATCAATCAATCGATATTTTATTGTTGAACAACAGAGCAAAGATATCATGTGCAGCCTCCACGCAAATGCAATAACAACCATGGGATCAAAATAAGGCTATAGGGTCTACAGATAAAGATACACTAGTATAATAAGTTAAAAACTAATTAGTTAACCCAACACAACATACTCGAGCGAGCGTATTCCAACAGAAATTGAATTGTTAGAAATTGTAGTATTATTTTAGAATGTTGTGCTGCAAGAAATTGAATTGTGTTTACTGTATGTTGCTATAGTTATTTCTAGTAGTATGTGTAGTAGCATTATTTGTATTTAAGTTCCAGCAGTATGTGTATCAGTATTTGTATTTAAGTTCCAACACTATGTGTAGCAGTATTTGTATCTAGGTTAGGTTAAATATTTAATGTTACCCCACCCCAAAGAGCAGTTTAGAAGAGTAAATAATGGAAAATTAAAATAGAGAGCATCGACATGTAGAGGTAACTGATGGTTTGGTTTAAAATTTGTCAAATTCTATGTTTAATTTCCTCATTTTCCTAAATACTTTCCCAAACTATGTTGATCCTAGTGTTCCCATCTTTTCTATATTGTTGCAGCAACCAAACATCTAGATGAATGGCTGCATTCCTAATACTCGTATTAAATGGTGGGAACATGATCAAAATTAGGATAGGAACTTCAAGAAAGCTTCAGAAAATGTTAAATTTGATCAATTTTAACAAAAAACAATTGTGGTGGGGATTATTCCAGTAAAGGAATTCCTAATACTTGATCATAATTGGTATGTTGTATCTATTAGGTATTCCTTGAAAAGGAACCATTCTTGGACTTGACTGAATGAGCCAATTTGTGTTCTTGTTGCAAGTTGCTTCTTAGTATGGAACTTTTTTTAAATATTGCTCCCACTCTTAGACATGAATGGGATTGTACATTCGACAAGGAACCTATTTTTGCATGAAACCTATCTGAAATCAAATCTCATTCTTTATCGATCTAGTAGCCAAGAGGATGATATCCCGAAACTATGCTGATGGGTCAACATCCCACCATCGTTAGGACCCTAGAAGTTTGAAAAAATTATGCAATGTGATCTCTAAGTAATTTGGAAAGAAATCAATCCATAGTAATGAATTCAATAAGGAAAAGGCCTTTCTGCAAGAGGAAAGTATTGAACTCAGTTCAGGTCAAGGCTTTGCTTACCTTGGAAAAATGAAAATAAAACCAACAAGTTAAGGAGGTGAGGCACTCTTGTTGTACATGCAGAGCCTGATGGTTGTGGATTCCTAGCATTAATATTAGTGCCCACACTTACTTAGTGGAATCCATATGGATATCCAAGCATTTACGTGCATATCTGGCATTTTTCTCATGAGTTAGGGTTTGGGATCCTTGATTGTGCATAGCATAAAATGAAGCGATTTTAATTTGTTGATGGCCAAAGTGTGACCAGGCTTACGAGTATACCAATTTCATGAGAGAAATCACCCCATGCACAACTAATAAATGGATGGTCAGGCCCATTAATTCGATACTTGACAAAAGAAAATCTTGTTGGTTCGGTTAGATCAGAATGACCCTGAGTTGTTATAGCTCCAAACCGAGATAGGGGATGTAAGACACAATGATTGTATATATATTTTACACTGCCAAAGATGAAATCCACAGATCCCTTACTGGTGCAATTGTAAAAATAATAATGGCCTGCATTGGCGAAGAGAGTATCCTGGTGACCAAAAACCCCACAGCTTATGAACATAGGCTTGTCTCCTGTTATTGTTAGTGATACCACTTGTCTATCTTTAAAAAAAAAACATTGGGAGAATATCATAGTGGAAGGCGTAAACATGCCATAGGGCTTGAAGGGAATTAGAACTTAAAACTAATTCATAATCAGATAATCGGGGCACGACATTTTCACATTCCACTCAAGCAAGATGGAGACATGCTTTATTATCCTTACGAAGAAATAGTTTCTTGTAGGCAGTTCAAATGGGGAATATGAACCTCATCATGATTTTCTCTATCCTTTGCTTCATCATAAATGTACATTTCATGGTCAAGTAAATTCCTTCATTTTGAAAGTCATAAATCTTGATAAGAATATGCCTTTATGCAACTGTGCATTATAAGAACACTGTAGAATACCAGTCTCTCCAACCTTTTCGATAGGTTTAGTCAATATCAAAAGCTTACTAGAATCTAAATTTTAGTGTAGTCTTATTTTAGGTTACCATACATTCTAAGGAAGGTTCAGTTCTTATCAATGGTTATTTCTCTCTATGAACTGTTGTCCAATCATCATGGAAGTTGTTTCAGATCCTGTACGTCTCAACACATAGCTGATATATATTTTGTTATACCTAATAGTTTGCAAGTTTAATTCATGCTTAACCAGTTTTCCTGCCTTTCAAATAATTGGTATCATCACCTAGAATCCAAATATACAACCATTTAAAGGTTTCTCTAAAGATGCAATGTTGTAGGAGCAGGGTATTTCTCTTTATATTTGCAACATGACTCTTTAATTATTGAATCCACTTTTAGGTGCCCTTATAGCCAAGGAATAATGATTCACAAAGCATAACTCCTCCATACAAAATGGTTCCTTTGAAATAGTAAACGATTCAACGCTAAATACTTGCAATACTTGCAATTCTTTGAATTCTAGGTCTAGAGATCATTTTTGCAAGACATTACGGTGCATAGGGAGTCAAGTCTCTAATTTTGCAAATGATAATCGTCGAGTTTCCATTAGCAATAAGTTTCTGAATCTGCTTGGCTCAGAGAATTTTTATCACTTGATTTAAAGCTAAAATAGGCTTCACAATAAGAGAAGAAACCTTTTGCAGTTTGATCACAACCATAGACCTGCTTATTATGGAACCTTCTCAAAGAAAAGGTGAATATACTTTGCATAATTTTAAGTTTATTAATTATCAAAGCAACAGGTTGTGTTTTAATTTTTATAGCCCATGATGAGGAACATCTAAAACACCTTGAAGCTCATGGATTCTTAATATTGCAGTAGAAAAGAGGGAAAGTTTTGTTTCTGAATCTTTGTTTTTTATGCAGTGATGGCATTTGGATTCGAAATCCTTTCAGAAAGAACTCTTCTTTGGAATATGAGAATGATAGTGATGAAGAATGGGAAGAGGTACTCATCACTAAATCTATTTGGTAAGAGTATTTGTATTATTTTTATTAGCTTTAGTTACAGGGAAAATCGTACATAGCTCTCAGGAATTAGTTTATCATAAATACTAGTTACTGGTAAGTTGTAATTTGCCTAATTATAGGCAGGAGGTTGGTGGTTCGATTCCTCCATGCCCTATCATAAATTTGTGACTACAAAAATGACTAAATTCACATATATACGACTATTAGTAGCTAATTTCCCGTATCTTAGTCGCATTTAGCCTAGTCATTAATATGTTAACATCTAGTAGTTTATTTAGTCGTATATTTTGTCATTGATGGTTGCAATCAGTGACTAAATCAATGACTAAATCATTGACTAAATCAATGACTAACTCAGTGACTAAATCAATGACTAAATCTGTGACTAAATCATTAACTATCAATGACTAAATCATTGACTATCAATGACTAAAGCATTGTCTATCAATGACTAAATAATTGTTTATCAATGAATAAATCAATGACTACTAAGTCAAGATATTAATGACTGGTGAAATATGACTAGCTATAAGATAGTGCAAATTAGCTACTATTAGTCACCGACTAAAAAATAGTCGTTTATAGCTTGATTTTAGTCATTTTTTTAGTCATTAATTTCTCATTTTCTACTAGGGCTTTCTGCGTCAGTTCCTCTGCTTCCTTCTTTTCCCTTTTGTCACATGCACACCTTTCCTTCCTTGCTTGCATGCCAGCTTCTTCCTTGTGCACTATTCCTATCCCAACAAATGTTGACCTGAAGTTTAAACCTGGGCTGCATGCCAATGGCATTATTGGCTCCGAAAGTGCCAAATCCGTAAACTTGGTTACAAACAAAATGCATAATTTGTCTATTTACGAGCCTAAATCAGGACAAGCTCCGACTTCATCTCATCCTACCCAAATGACGGATGTACTTTCAGTGCAATCATTGAACCATAAAGGTAACCAACAACTTGGATGGAATAAAAATAAAGGTAGAAATAATCGAAAGGGTGGGAATAGGAATGGAAATGATAATAATGACAAGAAAAACAACAATGCTGGGGGGGACAAGAAACCTAAGCATAAGGTTAAATTTCCTTGTAAGCTGTGTGGGGATTATCACCTCACTCACTTGTGCCCTCGAATAGAATATGCCTCGAAGTTCATCTCATAGATCCCAACTGTGTTGACAAATCCTTTACCACAAAACTAGAATATGAACTCGAGGACCGTGGATCCTAGTGGGACTCCAAACCCATCGGACACCGCTAGTGGCCATGGTTTAATTGACATGGTGAATGCCACAAATCTTGTGAATCATTCTAAGGATTATGGTACGTCACAACCAGACCTAGGAAAAGAACTTGCTCCACCTGAGATCCCTTTGCGTATCGAAAAACCTAGTGATAATCCTGAAGCTCTGCCTCGTATTCCTAAGGGAGTATTGAATCATTTGGGGAAAAATCCTAATGCCCGAGCCACCCAGAAATATTCTATCATTAAGTATTTTAGCCAGACTCCTTGTGCGATGTCTACTTTAGAAGTTCTTCATACTTTTCCTCTACAAAGGAAATCCTTGTTGTCTACTCTTGGGGTGGCTAATGGAATCTCTCCTACGGTGATGAAATTTGAAACTCATGGAGTCCATCCTCACTTGGATTCCTATGTGTCCATTTTGGTGCATGTAGAGTGTCTAAACAACACAATCAAGCACAGAGTGATTGATGAGGGCGTTGCGGCTTCCGTGATGTCTCTGTCATGTTGGAGGGGGTTGGGTTCTCCTGGGTTGTCTAAATATGGAAACATGTTAATTGTGTTTGAAGGGAGATCATTTTGGTCGCATGGAATTCTTCCTTCCCTTAAGGTCCAATTGGGAGGGAAGACCATTGGGATCGAGGTCAAGGTGGTTGATGCGCTCCTTGACTATAATCTTTTACTGGGTAGGAACTGGATTTACAATATGCAAGTGGTTGCACTGTCACTCTTTTGGTTTGTTTTTTTTCCTTTGTATGGGAAGGTTGTGATGGTAGATCAAATATCCTTTGATAATTCTAGTTTGAAAGCATCATCGAGAGCTTATATCCTTGTTATCGATCATTCTTAGCTGACAACTGAGAATATTGGGGTGGGCATGTCTCCTTCGCTAATGGGAACTTTGAGTTGTTCCACGCCCATTCTTATGATTGGGTCTAGTCTTGGAAAGGATTCAACGTCGTTGAGTTTGGTTCCTTTTTTCACTTCTCATATGGAGGATCCTTGGACTCTTCCTTCTCTGAGTACTTCGGGTGAAGTTTCTATCCCTTCCGAGACGGACATGCTGTTGTCTATAGCTATGGGTGGCTTATCAAGCTAATATTGGTTCAATTGTAGAGTTTAGTCCTTCCTCTTCGCGAACAGAGGAGGAGGACCCTTATGCATTTCCTGCTTGGGCAGTGTCATCATCTCACTCATAGGACTACCTCGATGAAATCTTTCCATCTGACGAGGCTATTCTCGAGGCTATGTCTGGGTTAGAACAACCTTTGGTAGAGTTTCATCATAGATATTATTTTCTCCCTAAGATTGATGATATTGAGCGTGATGAATTTAAGACAATCTTTAGTGAGAATATTGGTAGGCCCATGGTCCCATTAGGCTCTCCTAGAAAGTACACCGAAGAGAACATGGCTAACTTGTCACCAACTATACCTACCAATATTTCTTGCATTCCTGGCAAGATTGAAAATGTGTACGTTGGGGCGGATTGTTCCCTCGATGAGATTAGAGAGTACACCAATATTTTTAAATAATTTTGAGATGTGTTCACTTGGTCGTACGAGGAAATGTCGGGAATTGACCCTCGCATTATCGAGCATGAAATCAGAACCTATCCGGATGCTAAACCTGTTCAACAACGCTTATGTGCAATGAATCCTAGGAAAGCGCCCACTATTAAGGCTGAGATAGAGAAGTTACTAAAATATAGCTTCATCTATCCCATTCCCTTGATGCAGTGGATGTCAAACCCCATTCTGGTGGTTAAGAAGTAGGGAACAATCCATGTATGCACCAATTTTAGAGATTTGAATTGCACATGTCCTAAGGATAACTTCCCCACACCATTTATTGATCAAATTTTGGATGAGTGTGCGGGGAGAATAGTTTTCTCCTTTATCAATGGATTTTCTGGATATAATTAGATTCATATTAAAACCATAAGACTGCTTTCATTTGTCCTTCGGTTACTTTTGCATACCGAAAGATTCCCTTCGGCCTTAAAAACATCGGAGCAACATTTCAACGGGATATGAATTTTTCCTTTCACGATCTTAAAAATATTATTGAAGTGTATTTGGATGACTTAGCTGCTCACTCTCGTATGAGGGTGTGCCATCCTTATCATTTGAGTTTGGTTTTCAAAAGATGTCGTCATTATCAAATTCAGTTAAATATTGTTATCGAATAAATCTACTCAATCAGAATCAAGCCAGATCTCCTTAGTCCAAGTGGATCTAGAACAAATATAATACACAATAAAATCTACTTTCCTAGATCAAATAGAAATGCAAGTTAACAGATAGATCGCTTACCTATAATATGGAAATCCTCTTCTCTCTTTGTTGACCCAAGCTCCAGAATATTCAGATCTTCAGCTGTAAAACCTTGTAAAGCAAGTGGAAACAAGCAAACAACATATGCGTATCCAAACATATAATTGATAACAGTTAAGGAAGAAATCTCTAAACATTATTAGCACAATAACATTTATGGAAAGAGATTTGTATTAATGTAATCAAGGAGATACATAGAATTACAATGATAAGAACATCAAAACCTAGCCTTAACACTGCAATCTTTCATCCAACAATCCAAGCCAAAGCCAAGCCTCGAAAGAATGATAAGGATCACCTAGAAATTCCACCAGCATAATATTACCATAGTCCTTCCTCCCTTCACAATGGAGAGAGGGTTTAATTTATAAGGCTAAAGGGATAGAGTAGGTTGAGGATTAAGAGGAGGGATCAAAGGGATCTTCCCTATAGGTTAGGAACCGAATGCCACCTCACCTAGATAATAGGGATAATCCTCCATGTCATAGACCTTCGAGAAGGGTCTCGAAGCTACGTTTTTTTCCCTCAAAACGACATCGGTGCACCTTCTATTGTTGATCAGAATATTTCACCTCCTGCAGATCGCAAGGTGTTCCACTGGTCTGAATTGTTTAGATGTAGAACAAATAGATCACAGAGGTTGATAACTCCCCCTAGACGCTATAGATATTTGGAATACAAGGCCTTGATAGTTCACCTGTGTATCTGCAAAATATTTCAACACGAAATAGATCAAAGAAACCAGAATATGATCTACTAATCTATGCTAGTGACTAAGGAATCTAGCAATATATATCTAAAATCAAACATCAACAATGTATATGGGACAGAAAATCAACTTGCATTAGAAATATGAAGAACTTTACAACCAAGCCTTAGTGTTGACATGCATCTCCATGAAACCAGCTCTTCATCCCCAAATGCTCTGACTCTAGCTCTCTATGCTCTCTCCAAATGATCTTGGGCCAAGAATCAGTCCAACAGCATAACAATACCTCCAATTTTCTCCCCTCAACCATGGCTATGAGCTCATATATATAGGGCTTTAATGGATAGAGATGGTTGAGAAATTAGTGGGTGAGGTGGCCTCTAAGATTCTAGGATGAGGTATCTTGAGCTCAACCAACCCACAGTAGTAGGGATAAGAGATATCTAGAGGCTTATCATATAGAAGCCTCGAGAAGCTTCTCTTTTTACCCTTTTACCCAGGGTACTGCGCTTTTACTTCTTTGACAGAGTGGTTCTGGTAATAACTTCCTATGGACCAAGGGTGATAGGCGGTGGCACCGCTTGTGGACAACCGATAAAAAGCGGTGTGAACAGGGGTACCACTCCTGGATAAGGGAGCATGAGCGATGCTAGGAATTTGTATGATAGACTGATAAGAAACCATTTAGTCTTCACTTTATAAGCTGGGATTTCAGTGCAAGAAGGTATGTCAAAGGTCTTATCACATGATGGTGATAGGATTTTGGTATAACAGGATGCCCCCCAAAGCATGAGTCTTAGAGTGATACGATAAACGAGAGCTTTGAGAACAAGTCATTGCCAGGAGATGAAAATGTTGACTTGATCGAAGCATGTAGTCAAGTAGGCATATGTAGTACATCAGTATGTTGACTCATAGACACAAGTAACCAAACTCATAGCTGTAGACCAATACAAGGCAGATCCATGAGTGGAATAAACAAGCATGGCTACTAGAATATAGCGTAGATCCATGTGATAGAGGACTCAAACTTGGACATAGCTACCAGAAATACAACGTATATCTATGTCATATAGACACAAATTTGAGCATAGCCATGACCATAAAAATGTGGATCCATGCTAGAATATACAAAACTCCATTGCAACCTAGGAAAAAGCAATGAGTGCTTTTAAACAGATACCTAGGGTCTTCGTCTCATCTTCCACAAAGTACAATTCTATCCATGTGATTACAATGATCTGAAGTCGAAAATGGTAGAAACCACTTGATTACCAGCCAATGATGTGAACCGTTAACAAGTGCAAGGGAGATCACCATTAATGTCAATGATTCCCAAGGTACCCTAGTACAATCTACTGAGTACAAATAGATGTCCTCACATCGAGCACCCAATCGATTCTATCGATCAAAGGTCAATGATGTGAACCAATGTCGAGAGCGAGAGACTTTGTCATTAAGGCATACAAATCTTAAGGTACTAAGTATTGTTTCTAAGACTATTTCTCGGATGATGAGCTGATGTCGACGGGAATAGTCTTGTCAAAGGAGGGACATGATGAGTCCCACATCGATGACATGAAACTCAAAACATAGTTCTAGAATGATGTGAACATAGTAACCATATGACTGACTCAAAGATACTGACACAAAGGCTGTGTATACTGCAGAGGTAAGACTTCTTCAGATTCCCTTTGAACATCGGGCGGCATGACAAAATGACTTGGAAGCATGACTGGACAGGACAGATACACAATGTGACAATGGACAATGCATTCTTTTGAAAGACTCAAAGGATTGACATGCCTCATGAAAGTGGATCGTCATGGAGATCAGCTGAATACCCAATTGACTGACATGATTGTGCAGACAAGTGCCATGTTCAAAGGTAATGACAAACAACTGCCATTATTTGCAAAATGATTCCCTTCCCATTTCCCCCATCATGATCGATGAGTGCCTCTTTTCGGTTTTACGAGTTCAAAGAGGGAAACAAACACTCGATATAGCTTGTCAAAAGACAAGTCCAGTCTCATATGTTTTATGAAACTGAGAGAGGATGGGTTCATTCCCAAAATGGGTCTCTCAATGTTTAAATTTTAATGAGTCCACTGAAAGAAAACTCGGTATCGTTCATGTTTAGAGAGTCTGAACGAATGCGGAAGAAAAATCCATGGGGGTTTTTTTTCGTATGATTTAGTCTCTAAGGCCTGAAAAAGTATAAAATCATACCTTAGAGAACTCTTCTAGTCATGATTGGCTGGAGCATTCCTTTCTCATAAATAGTAATATCCGAACCAAGAAAGAGATAACCTACCATTATATAAACGATTCTTCAAATACTTTAATGAGCGTGAAGAAGACGAGATCGCTCGACGATCTTTTCATATTTAGGGAGTCTGAAAAGGGTTTAAAGATAACTCCATGAAGTTTCTTTACATAATGTCACTTTTTACGAGCTTGGAAAGATTCAGAAACAGACTCGACTATCTTTTCATGTTTAAGGAGTCGGAAAGAAGATGTGAAAAGAAGATTCCATAACGTTTCTTTACACAATATTTTATTTTACGAGCCTGGAAAGATTCGGAAACGAACTCGGAACTTTGATACTAGATTTTAATGAGCATGACAAAGTGTAATAATAAACGCTCAATGGCCTTTTCCATTTTGTGAAAGTATGAAAAATCCATAAACAAACTTTCCAAATCTTTTACTAAAGTCAACCTGCAGACGACTCATAAACGAGTGTTAAATGCATCCAAAATCAACATTACGGGATTACGAAAAATAGATTTTGACCAGAACATGATGTAATATCAAAACTATATTAAATCGGACCCAAAAAATGTCTATATAAGGCAAGTAAATAGTAAAAAACCAAACATTTCACTATTTACCTCTTGGCAAAGAGCACTTGGAGCATTTTTTAGCCAGATCTTCCACAGCTGATACCGGGAGTTTCCACCGTTTGTTTTAGGTTTCGTCAGTTGCAGGTAAAAGCTAAGATCTTCTTATTTCATTTCATAGCTTTCATTTTGGGATTTGATGGGGTTTTAGGCCTATTTGGCAAGCCCTAAAATCCTATTTGCGGGAACCACGTCTACCCCTTGCGGGATAGGCAGTACCTCTTGAGAACCGTGCCAAAGACAAGGCGAACAGGTGGTGCCACCACCTGTCTCCCACAACGCACAAGCAGTACCGAACATGGAGAAATTTAACCAATGATATATACAAAATGAGCTCATTATTTTGATTTATAATGATTTAAGGATGATATTGATGTATACCATTGTTGTTTTGGCAGGTCTAGGCTTCCAAAATATGGTGATATGGAAGGAAAGAACTCATGATGATGAGGATGCCACTACTGAAAGGAATCCAGTGTGTATTGCCACACTCTAAAATTGTGGACTTCTAAAGTTATTCTGGACACCAAGCATGGTGTCCCACAAGAGACTACTGGAGCACATCTTGAGAATGTGGAATCTAGAACAATAGTATTTCAAGGTGGGGGCACATATACTTATAGTGGAGGTAGAGGACATCTACTTCCTGACTGACCTATCGAGATGAGGTGCCCCTATCTCACTGACTGGTTCCCATGGCGGGGACATTACCACCAGAGAACTCATAGATCGACACTGTGTACCAGGTACAGGTACATCGAGGAAGAAAATACCCATCAAGGTAGTGACAAACAGGGATCTACAGATTTTTCTGTTCACCATGCAGAGGGTGGCAGGGAGCCAGGGTGTACATCAGGCTTCTAGGGCACATATGCTGTATGCCCTAGAGGCAATGGCACCTACAGTGTTCAATTGGGTGGAAGCATTGCTTCCAATATTCAAGGATTAGCTGAATAAATGTTAGCAAGGAGAGCTGAAGCAATTCGGCTTTGGTTCCATCTTAGCTTGTTTCTTCTTCGAGCGGGTCCCCTAGATGAGGCCCTAGGTGACTTTTCGGAGTCTGAGAGCATGGGACCCCTGCATGCTGAGGTGGGTCCAAGTCATGGCTCGCATGGGAGCGGGTAGGGGCATAGTGAAGTTTGGTGACGCGTTCTTCAGATGGCTATGGGATCAGATGCTCATGGTCGAGGACTATGCCTATGCAGGCACAGATTTTACAGGTGATCCTGACCTACCACTCCTACCTTGAGGGAAGTGGGGAGACGTTGGTAAGAAACAAGAAACCCTAAAGATGAAAAATGTTTTTTATGTTTTATTATTTTTTTGATAAGTGATGAGACCTGTTTGTCTTCATGCAGATGTTAGAGTAGTGAGGCTTGGAGGAGCATCTCCATTAGATAGGCGAGCCGAAGCTTGCGTCATGTCATAGGGTGATGATATCACTGGGGAGATGGAGGAGAACCTTGAGAGGTTGACTTTGGACATTCCAGATGCTGACATAGATGATCTCTCGACTAGATATCAGAGATCTATGGTGGGAGTACCAGGAAAATTCAGTAGGCTACTCCGCAGGGTGGCTCGAGCAGTGATTTTCTATCACAAGCACCATTAGTAGATGAGGAATGTATACTGAAAGCTGATAGCTTCAGGATTTTTGTATGATGATTTTTCCTGAAAGCCTACATGCTTCAGAAGAGGTCTTGGGACCTATTTTTTGTAACATTTTTCATATATATATATATACAGACTTTTACATGATGTTTATACGTTTAAAATGGATGAATGCATTTTCTATGAGTTCTAAGTGTCTTTAAATGTTTATTTACAATGTACCATGTTTGATTAACATCATGAATGGGCAATATGCCAATCTATGATGTAATTATCCAATGAATTAGCAACTACATTATGTTCCCTAGGGATATGCCTATATGTAATGGTTCCAAATGATCTTTCTAACAAACGTACCCTTCGAAAGAGGCGGAGGAGCACCAGGTTCCTAATGGTGTAGATATGGTTTAAATGAAAAACCATGAGTTGAGAGTCCATCGAAATTACTAGATCACGGGCATCCTAGGAGGTATCTTCAGTCATAAGACCGATGACTATTTCATACTCGACGATGTTATTAGTAGCAGGACCTAGGAAAACCGCTCCTGAACTGACCAAATATTCAGCTGGGGAATAGAGAACCCAAGCATCCAAGGCTAGATTCAAGGTGTGGCAGCAAGCACCATCAGCGAAGTTGTAGAAAGCCATCTGCATGACCAAAACATGGTATAAAAAGATGTAGGCACCAAAACTCAAAACCATCTTGAAAATACTGAAAACACATTGAAATTCAATCAATATACATATATACAAGATACCATCTGAGAAGACCTAGGCATAGTACCTTTTCAGGTACAACCCATTGCAAGGTTACCCTAAAGGGATTCCATCATAATCTACCAACTCATAGGCTCCTTTCTCTAACACCTTGTAAATAATGAAAGGTCCATACCACATAGACTCGAGCTTACCCTTTCCTAGCTTGTCATATCTCTGATCATAAGTCAAAACTAGGTCATCCTCGTTGAAAACACGAGGCTGGACAGATTTATCGTACTGCGCCTTGATGCATTTCTTATGTGCCTCATTAGCCAAGGTAGCTTCTCCACGAGTCTCATTAAGGTTATTCAAGTACAAAAATCTCCCTTCCTCTGCGGAAGTGTCTAGGAGAAGTTCGACGGTGAGTTGTAAAGATGGAATCTGACAATGAATAGGCAAGACAACTTCAATTCCATAGACAAACTGGAATGGTGTGAAACCAGTGGCTATTTTCACGGAAGTCCGATAAGCCCAAAGAGTGAAAAAAGAATGAGATGCGAATTGGATTTATGATCTCCAACCATCTGACGAAGCATAGTTTTCAAAACCTTGTTAATGGCCTCTACCAGACCATTAGCTTGCGGATAATACAGCGTAGAGTTTTCATGGTGAAAACCTAGCTTGGCACTCAATTCCTCCATCATTTGATTACGGAAATGGGATCCATGATCAGTGATGATGGACTACGGAACTCCAAATCTAGCTATGATATGATTGAACAAGAAGAGAGCGGCAGTCTTACCATCTTCTGCATATGTAGGCATGGCCTCAACCCACTTTGTAAAATAATCCATCGCTACGATGATGTAACCATGCCCCCCGGCTGAGGTAGGTTTACAATGCACGAAGTCAATCCCCCATTTGGAAAAAGGGCCAACGACAATGACAGGGTGAAGCGGAGCAGGATGGGTGTGCTTTTTGGGATAAAAATGTTGGCATGGTGGGAATTTATTAACAACCTCATGACAGTATTTGAAGACAAAAGGCCAAAAATAGCCAGCGCGAAGAATTTTCTGGGCTATAGCCATCCCAGATAAATTACCGCCATAGGCTCCATAGTGGAAATCATTTAACACGTGTTCAGCCTCCTCATGAGTGAGGCATCTTTGGAGAATGGAGTCAATCCCATGTCTATACAAGGCATCATGCAAGATGAGGTAATATTTTTTGTGGTGACGAATGCAGCGATGATCATCGTGAGATAGATGTGGTTGAAAACACTGGGTCTAGAGATAAATCAACAAATCTCCATACCAAGGATCAATAGTGCTAATTAGGAATAGGAATTTATCCGAAAATGAATCACTGGTCTCAGATTTCATGGTAGCACAGGGAAGGTCACATATAAGCTCAGAAAAAACAAAGGATTTCTTTGATGTAGCCTTGGAAAACTCAAGATCGAACTCCTGAAGGATGACGATCCAACCGGAGTACTTGCCCCCGAGTACTTGATGAGTCAGAATGTAGTACATCGGGTTCTGGTCTGCCAATATGGTGGTAGTACGAAGCAGAATATAGTGAAGAAATTTTTGCACAGCAATGACCGTGGCCAAATATAGCTTCTCCACATGTGAATAATGGGTTTCAGAATCAATGAGATTCTTACTGGCATGATAAATCACATGCTCCTGACTGTGGATATTTTCTTGCACTAAAACCATGGCGATGGTAGTAGCAGAGGCAACAATATATAAGAGAAAATATTTTGAATAGTCTAAGGGGTGTATCACAGGTGAATGAGTCAGAGCGTGTTTAATACTATCAAAGGCGTGTTGGGCCTAGTCATCCCAAAAGAATGGAGTGTTCTTCTTGAGGAGACGCATACAACCGTGCGTTTTCTCAGCAAAATTGCACACGAAACGACGAAGAAATTTTTCCTTCCCTTGCAAACTTTGGAGTTCAAGGATGGTGGTTGGGGCTGGTAGATTAATGATGGCAACAATATTCAAAGGATCGATTCGGATGCCATATTTGGATACCAAAAATCCAAGCAGACATTCTGTCTCAACACAAAAAACACATTTATGCAGATTGAGCCATATATTATAATGATGACATCTCAGGAATATGTGTCGAAGATGACCAGGGTGGTCCTCCCATTGCCGTGAATGAGCAGGGAGGTCATCAAGGTACGGTTCAACAATATGTTTAATGTCGTGAAACACATAGGACATCGCACGCTGAAACGTGGCGCCAGTGTTTTTCAAGCCGAAAGGTAACTTCTTATACGCAAAGGTTCCCCATGGGAAAATGAATGCCGTCTTATGTTGATCGACGGGCACTATCTCAATTTGATTGTAACCGGAGAAGCCATCCATGAATGAAAAGATGACACTTCCAGCACAGTTGTCTATAATATGATCGATGTGCGGGGTAGGAAAGTTGTCTTTGGGACAAGCTTTATTTAAATCCCTAAAGTCGACAAAGAATCTAATGGTCCCTTCTTTTTATTGACAGGGACAACATTCGATACCCATTTCGTCAGAGGTACAGGATAAATAAAACCAACTTTCAAAAGTTTCTCAATCTCTACTTTAATAGCTGTGGCCTTCCTAGGATGGACTTGCCTAAGTTTCTGCCTGACAATTTTAGCCGTGGGATAAGTTTTAATCTTGTAGACCACAATGGAAGGGTCAATCCCCGACATCTCTTCATAGGACTAGGAAAAAATATCACAGAATTCCTTAGAAAGTTCCTTATATGCTTCAGATTCATCTGTGGAGCAATTCTGCCCAACATGAACATGCTCAATAACATCAGGCTTGGCTCATATGTCAATTGGGTTCATCTGACTAATGTTGCAAAGGTTTCCTTCAGAATTTGTATCTTGCAACAATATAGGACTTTGCGGAACGTTGAAAATATCAGTAGGAAACAAGGATGCAAAATCATAACTACCCAAACTGGTATTGGGGAGGAACATGGATCTATGATGGTGATCCTCCCAAATGGGATCACCCATGTTCATGATCTCTATAATGGACTTGTCAGAAGGAAAAGTTGTAGAGAGATAGTCTAGAACTAGAAGAGAAGGTGCTAACCAGAACAGTAAATGGTAAGGATCCGAAGCCACTAAATGAATGTCATTAGTGTGATCATCAAAACAAGTTTGAATGGTGTCATACATAGCTTCGTGTGGGCTCAACAAGGTGGAATCAAAAAAATTTATGCCCTCGGGCTCAATATCAAATGAAGCAATCATATGTACTGTCACAGTATCCGTGCTATGAGGAGTGGAGGGAAAAATCCACATAAGGGATGAATCCTTCAGCATACCTACCCCAATCAATTGGTAAGAGGGAGGGGACTAGCCTAACATGGGGATGTTATTAGCTATAGAGGTAGTAACATCCAGCGTATAGAAATCAAGCTGGTCAATAGTAACAATTCTCCCGAGATGCGGGATTTGGACCATTCGAAATACTGTTGAAGCAATGACATTCATGGAATAGAACCAATTCCTTCCTAAAAGGAGGTTATAATCTAAAGGGGCATCTACCACTTCTACTTGGATTGAAATGGCTTTGCTCCCTACCTCAACCACAAAGGATGATATGAGGCCGTGGGGTTGGAATCCTCTTCCATCAAAGGCTTTAAGGGTAGTAGGTTATGTAACAAGCTCAGGAGAGCTAAGAGATTTCCAACAAGTCAGAGATAACACCAAGGCCGAAGCTCCTTCATCTAGCACCATTTGAAAGACTTTCTTTCCCACTACTTTTGTAATGATCTGAAAACCAAGTTATGCGGTAATATAGGTTTATAGTTCTCAACATTGAAGTGAATCAAGTTAGTGTTATCCGGGTCTACAGCTCCTAATGCAGTCAACAAGTTCTTGCGCTGTGTAGGGAAACTTTGGAGTACCTCTAGGGTAGACATTGCATAAGGTGCCTGAGCGATATATTCAACCACATTATAGAATTGAGCAGCTTGGGCATTGGGATTAAAGACAGCCTTTCGAAGAGTACTCTTTGGTGGGTGCAAAATCATGTCAAGAGTAGGCTTCTCGATACACAAGGGAATAGTAGACAAGGATTCCAGAGAACTAGTGGAGGGAGCTTTCCCTGAAGAAGATTGGTCTTCTTGATTATTTGCGGGTTTATCATAATTCTGGCTTCGAGTTTGCATATGGATGGTATCTGAGGACATCATACGAATTTCCTTTGATTAACTAGAGTTACCCTGGTTCGACATGTGGTCTACCAGCTGTTGTTGAGAGGGGAAAGGATCCGTAAGTATTGCAGGTGTGGGGTTAGACTTCAAAAACTAGGAGATTTCATCCCGACAAGGACACTCCTTAGAGAAGTGGTCACCACCACATAACAGACAAGGGTATTTAGCCTTCCTTTTCCCTGTTTTGTTGTCATTATGGGTTGATTGTGGGGTCTCCTGCTAGTTTCCAGGTTTTTTATTTCAATTTTTACCTTTCTTTTTATTACTCGAGGTTTGAGTACTTTGAATAGAATTGAACTCGGTGGAAAACTTGGGAGTCGAAGGAGTAGCAAGTTGGGTTTGATTGGCAGATTTCCCTACAGATAGGGACTGGATTGAACCAACAATCCCGTCAACAGGTACTTCTGCTGATGGCTTGGAAGGGTCAGTGCTGGAGCGAGGAGCTTGAGGAATCAGGTCATAAAGGGTCTCATACTGGGAATAGACCAAGTCTAGGTACTGAGCTCGACTCATATCCTGCTCTTCGATAACGGCATCGCCCATAGCCACATCTTAGGAAATAGGGGGAAACAAGGACTTAGTGAACCAATCAGCTAACAAGTGATCTGGAATAGGGGCCTTAATAAGCCTTCTCCACTTTCTCCACTCATGAATATGATCAAAAATGTTGGTGGAGTTGTTCTATCACAGAGAATTTAAAAGATCAGTGCCCATTTCATAATGAATAGGGAGCTGAAAGTTCGTAAGAAATACGGTTGCCAACGAGCCAAAATCCACAAACGAGTGTTGTGGGAGTTAAATATACCACTTCACGGCCATACCGGTCAAAGTTAGCCGAAAGAGTCATAACCAAACGGAATCATCCATGAGGGAGTTCGAGGAACACCACAAATGAAAAGTCATGACATGGTTCCGCAGATCTTCACCCTGCTTCCCATCGAATTTTGGAATGTCTGATGGTAACTTTACCAGAATGGGAGGCCATGAGGGATTATGTTGAATGGGATCTTTAATCAACTTGGAAAAATTAGGCAAGTCCAAATTTGCAAGGAAAGGTAACTGTCTATTGGGCTACACATACTAGTAATATTGATATGGCATGAAATTACCAGTAGGGCCATAGGTTGACTAAAAAACAGGTTGCTGTGAGGAAGAACTACCGGGAAATCTGCCCATGGGGGGTTGATTTCTAGAATTATGAACACTAGGACATCCAAGGCCTCCAGGAGGAGGACCGCCAAAGCCATCACGACCACCAGGACCACCGGGACCACCAGGACCACTAGGACCACCAGGAGGTGGACCACCAGACCCTCCGGAACCTCCAGGAGGCGGGAAGCCTCTGGAGCCACCAGAAATAGTAGGTGGAGGGCCACTAGACCCTCCAGATCCATAAGGAGGAAAGACACCAGGTCCCCCAAGACCACTAGGACCGCCAGGACCAATAGGAGGACCGCCAAGCCCTCTAGGACCATTAGGTCCCCTAGGGGGAGGACCTCCATAAGGTGGTCCTCCCGCACCTCTTTTAGTCTGTATGGGTATCCCTCCCATGGATGGCATGTAAGACCAGTTGGGTTTCCCCCATGGTGTAAAAGTGTTGCTAGGGAATGGAATTCCAGTATGATTAGATGGATGATTACCTACATGTATTTGATAACCATAACCACTAGAAGACTGAATGGCCATAGGTTGTGCCTCCAAGGGCTAACCTGAACTGGATGGGGGATTTACCACATTGGTGTGGGTGGGAGGGACAAAAACTGTAGATGTTTCTATGTTAGAGGTATGCTCTTAACTAGGTACAACTCCAGGATCAGATAACGTAGGTCATGCCAGGGGTTTCCCCCCGGCATTCAAAGGTACTGAAGACACAGGAATTGAAGGTTGGGCCCCAGATGCAAAGGATCTGGGAAGATTTGGATCAGACATAACATAAGAGGTGAGAGGGGTGGAAATTTGACCTGGGATGTTGGTTGTTAATGGACGATCTATAATCAGTTCAATGGGTCTCATAGAATCGACTAGTGAATGATATCCCACAGGAATGAATTTGGAACGGACTAGTGAAGAGCCTAGTATGTTGTCAATCTACTTTTCTACCTCCTGTGCATGGAGGATAGGAGCACGATATTGCCTGCGTTCTTCTTCACTTTCATGAGAACTTACATGGGTGCCAAATGAGGCAATGGCCTGTTCGATGGGTGTCTCCCGAAAAGGAGCATTAGGGCCAAAATCCGAACAGGTATCATCAACATGATATTCGACGGGAGGATGGAGTGATGAATCCTCATGGGAAGGCCATTGGACCAAGGGAGGCAAGTGTGAAGAATATGGTACTCCACTTTCTGCCACCACATGATCTCCCAATTGGGAGGTGGTAGCAGCTCCTTAGTCGATAGCTTCCATTGGATTTCCTCCTGAAATAAAAGTGAAATTAGGTGGCAAGCCTCGTACTCTCCTGGACTGTCTTAACTCAGCCAGCATGTACAATTCCTATCTAACCTAGGGTCTGAAAACCTAGAAAAAACACACCAAAAGACTTCCCTACTCCAACTATAGGCCAAAACAAGAAGACTTAAAATGACAGGAGGAGTTCAAAAGTCAGGTCTCTCACTAGGATTGTCAAGCCGGTGCCACTCACAATATACCTCGAGGGTACGTGCATAGTAATTTTCCTGAATGTTGTTTTCGGTGTATGGCTCCGAATAGGATGACCAAAGGGCTTTGTTAAGATAGATAAGGTACCCTAGTGGGGTCTCTCGATATACTCAAGGTACGTGGAAGATCGAATCGGTTGTAGTGCTGTCTAATGCATAACCGTACACAAGGGGCCTTCTGAGATATAATCAAGTACGCAAAGTACCTTTCTATATACCTCAAGGGTATGTGAAAGGCCGTTCAATATACTGATGGTATGTGGAAGAACCGCGCGAGTCCCGAAATGTAATGCTGACAAATAATGACAACTCCTATGTTTTACGATGCCTGAACACGTCTCTAACCTATCACTCAAGTTACTATGTAAATTTTAACCTACAACTACCGTTGATTTTAACTTGTACAGTTAGGTGAATGCATGATGTTCTGATAGAAAAGTAAAACCATGCAGTATGCTTGTGCAAATATTCACTTTACCATTCAATATGCCTACATACAGGAAGGAAGAGAGTGTTTTTTCTTTTTGTTTCAAGACCAAAAATCATACCAATCAACAGTCATGAAAATCAAATAAAAGACAAGCAAATACTTCTACAAACCAAATTATTCTTTCCAAAAGTAAATGGGAAGGGTGAGAATCTATTTTCCTAAAAGAACAACACCAAGCACACCTATATGCCAATGCACTCTAACTTTTCAAATTTCTTAAAAACATAAGCAAATCTAACTTAAAACTACCATTTTTTTTATTTTGATCAAGATAGTCCTATATGCATGAGAGAAGAAAGATCATAAACGTCCTAAAATATTATGAATCCAATCAGAAAACCCAAATCCAACGCTCAAATATTATGTCCTAATCTCAAGCAAAACTTTTTTTTTTTGAAGGGAAGAAAAAGAAGTTTACTATGCAAGCAAGAAATGAAGTCTAGAAGCTAATCTAATGTTCTTCTTTCAGTACATGCAACGAAAAGAGAATTCAATGAGCACCTTAACTTTCAGAAAACAAGAAATACTTCTTTAAACACAACCAATGAGCAAGAAGCGGATGAACAATAAAAAAGACTAAAGAAAATTTGAAATTCCACTCAAAATCAATCTTAAACCATCAAAGTGGCAAGCCACACACATCAGATTCAATAAAACAAGCCTGATAATAGAACTGAATTAAAATTCCAAATTTTTACAGAGAAAAATGAGGAAAAATTGGGTTTTGGACTAATGCATACCTGGTACTGCGCTTTGTAGGTGTTGTAAGAGCATTTCCAAAGCAGCACCGCTCTTCGCTAACCGGATATAGGAGGTGTCACTGCTTACTGTCCACTGTGTTCAGGCGATGGCACTGCTCCTCACACAAAGCATTGCCGCAGTTCCCTGTAGATGGCCAAAACAACAAGAGAACAATGGATCAGATAAAAAACAGACTAGATCAAGATGGATACTATAGAATTGAATATAGTAATAGAGCATAAAAAACTTAAATAACACAGATCTGAACAGATCTAGAAATTTCAAACTCGAATAATACAAATTAGAAAGTAGATCTGACTGTAAATATTTGAAGAAAACAGAGCCTAGATTCAGACAAGAGTTGCAAACTAAGGACGATCAGAACAACTAAATACAACTACTCCCCAGCAGAGTCACCAGATTTGTTGATCGGAATATTTCACCTCCTGCGGACAGCAAGGTGTTTCGCTGGTTTGAATGGTTCAGATCTAGAACAAATATATCATAGAGGTTGATAACTCCCCCTAGACACCGTAGATATCTAGAATACAAGGCCTTGATAGTTCACCTGTGTACCTGCAAAAGAGTTCAACACGAAACAGATCAAAGAAACCAGAATATGATCTACTAATCTATGCTAAGTGACTAAGGAATCTAGCAATATATATCTGAAATCAAACATCAACATTATATGGGATAGAAAATCAACTTGCATTAGAAATATGAATAATTTTACAACCAAGCCTTAGTGTTGACATGCATCTCCATGAAACCAGCTCTTCATCCCCAAAAGCTCTGACTCTAGCTCTCTATGCTCTCTCCAAATGATCTTGGGCTAAGAATCAGTCCAACAGCATAAAAATACCTTCAATGTTCTCCCCTCAACCATGGCTATGAGCTCATATATATAGGGCTTTAATGGATAGAGATGGTTGAGAGATTAGTGGGTGAGGTGGCCTCTAATATCTTAGGATGAGGGATCTCGAGCTCAACCAACCCACAGTATTAGGGATAAGAGATATCTCAAGGCTTATCATATAGAAGCCTCGAGAAGCTTCTCTTTTTACCCTTTTACCCAGGGTACTGCACTTTTCCTTCTTTGACAGAGCAGTTCTGGTAATAACCACCTATGGACCAAGGGTGACAAGCGGTGGTGCCACTTGTGGACAACCGATGAAAAGCGGTGTGAACAGGGGTACCACTCCTGGATAAGAGAGCATGAGCAGTGCTGGTAATTTGTATGATAGACTAATAAGAAACCATTTAGTCTTCACTCCAGAAGCTGGGATTTCAGGGGAAGAAGGTATGTCAAAGGTCTTATCACATGATGGTGACAAGATTTTGGTATAACATCTATGAAGGGAAATAGCACCATTGGTGCACTTAGCAGTGGGAGACAGAGTGCTGACAGTGGTGCACCTAGAACGAAGGGAAAAAGCACCTTTGGCACACCTAGCATGAAACACAAGAGCGCCGACCTTCCTAGAAAGGGAAAAAGGGAAGAAAAAACCTCAGCATCAATCCAGTTTAGCAGAGATAAATTTGGGGATTAGGAAAAGGGTTCACACATGGCTCAACATGACAAGATTTTAGTGTAACAGAATCCCCCCCAAAGCATGAAGTTAGAGGAATGCGAGAGATGAATGCTTTGTAAAGTGAAGAAATATAAGGCAAGGATGTTGGATGGAAGTTGCTACAGTACCACTGACTCAAATCTCAAATGACTCATAACATGGCTGCCAACCAATACAATGCAGATCCATGGTAGTAGAGATCGACTGAACACAATTATGGCTACTAGACACAAGCGTATATCCATGATGAGATGATAACATTGCCACGACCAATACAATGTGGATCCGTATAATATGACTCAAAACAAACTCCATCGCAACCTGGGTGAAGATATATGACAACTCAGGGTCTTCAAGCCAAACCCACAACGATACAAATATAACCATGTGATTACAATGTCTTGATGTCAAACATGGTAGAAACCACTTGATTTCCAGTCATTAATGTAAATTGTTGATAAGTGCGAGGGAAATCACCATTGATGTCAATGATTCTCAAGGTATCTCAGTACATACCATCGAATGTGAATAAAGGACTTGGAGTCGAACACTCGATGAGACCTTTCAATAAATATCCAATGATGTAAACTCATGTTGAAAGCGAGGGAACCTTCCATTAAGGCATGCAGGACCAAGGTACTTGACTTGGTTTCTAAGTCTAATTCTCGGATAAGGAGTTGAAGTCGACAGAAATATAATCATCGAAGGAGGGCCATGATGAATCCCCCATCATAAACATGAAACATGATCATATATTTTTGGACTAAACCGGATAACAGAGTGATATATGAGACTGACCTAGGGATGACGGACATGATAGAAGGTAAACTGACTGCAGATAGTGGATAAATGACCAAACTTCTCTTGAACATGGGCATGGCATGACTTGGTAGTATTGACACGAGAATGTTACCAATACCCCAATGCAACTAATGGTGAGATTATTCTTGGACAACTCAAAGGATTAAGAAGACTCTAGGAATTATCAGGACTCAAAGACAAATGAATTACCAAGTGTTGAATGCATATGCAAGTGAGTGCCATGTTCAAGAATGACTACGTACTGCCATAAAAAAATACAAACTCTTTCCTTAATTTCCCCATCATGATTGATGAGTACCTCTTTTCTTTTTAATGAGCTGGAAAAGGGTAACAAACGATCGATATAGCTCATCCTTTAGACGAGTCCAATCTCATATGTTTTACAAACCTGAGAAAGGATGGGTTCATTCCCAAAAGAGGGTCCTTCATCATTTGATTTTATGAGTCCGATGAAAGAAAACTCATTTGTCATTTCATGTTTAGAGAGTTTGAAATGACTAAGAAGACTCCAAAAGGTCCTTTTTCGTAAATAAGGCTAGTTGGTCTGAAAAAGAGATAACCTACCCCCGAATAGTCCACCATTCTGATACTTTTACAAGCGTGAACGTAACAAGTTCACTTGGAAATCTTTTTGTGTTTTTAGGGAGACTTAAAATAGCTTAAATATAACTCTGGAATGGGTTCTTTTTTCATAATCAAATTTTAATGAGTATGAAAAATAGTAAAAGTATACTCGATACCTCTTCACTAAGTTTTTAACGAGCATGCTAAAGGTATAAAAGGCACTCAGAATATTTTTCATGTTTGAATATAGAACACGAAAAAGTAATAAAGTAAGCTCAAACCAGTTTTCATGTTTTAACCAGAGCACACAAAATGAAAAGTAAGCTCAACACCATCTTACTATTTTTAAGGATCTCGAAGATTAGTTGGAAGAATGCTCAGGGTATTTTCTTCATTTTTTGACGAGCTTGGAACAAATAATGAACTATGCTCAAAACATGGTTTCATTTTTATACAAGCTTGAAACCAAAATGTAAACTATGATTAAGAAAACCTACTTCATTTTTTAACGAGCTTGAAATAGAGGAAGAATTATTCTCAAAGGGTTGTTTCATGATTTAACGAGCTTGAAACTAAAACAAAGTATGCTCAAAATGTCTTCCATCGATGGGTGATTTCCCAACATGATGTCCAATGGTTGATACTTTCCCCCAGTATAAATTTCAAGTAGCTAAATCCAATATAAAGAGGTAGGGTACATGCCCCCTAAGATTTGCTTCATCTACTTTACAAGCAGATGAAAGGAAGGTTCAAATATTGAGTCTTGACACAATGGAAGAATCCATTTCATTTTTTAATGAGCTTGACACAAAAAAGGAACTATGCTCAAGGTCGGTTTTATTTTTTAATGAGCTTGAAACCAAGAATAAACACTACTCCAGGTGACCTGTTTCATTTTTACACAAGCTTGAAACAGAAAATAACTATGCTTGTGGGGACCTGTTTCATTTTTACACAAGCTTGAAACATAAAATAACTATGCTTGTGGGGACCTGTTTCATTTTTACGTAAGCTTGAAATAGAAAGTAACTATGCTTGAGGACATCTGTTTGATTTTTTAACGAGCTTGACACAGAATGGGAACTATGCTCACACACATCTATTTCATTTTTTAATGAGCTTGACATAGAATGGGAACTATGCTCACAAGCATCTATTTCATTTTTTAATGGTCTTGACATAGAATGGGAACTATGCTCACATATATTTGTTTCATTTTTTAATGAGCTTGGCATAGAAAGGGAACTATGTTTGCAATGTCTGTTTCATTTTTTAACGAGCTTGACATAGAAAAGGAACTATGCTCACAAACATCTGTTTCATTTTTTAACGATCTTGACACATAAAAGGAACTATGCTCTCCAACATCCGTTTCATTTTTTAATGAGCTTGACACGGAAAGGGAACTATGCTCACGGTGACCTGTTTCATTTTTTAATGAGCTTGACACAGAAAGGGAACTATGCTCACAACCACGCAATTCTAAGCCAGCATGATGTCTAGATATTGGTGGGTTTCCCCCTTACATAAAAATCTAGTGACCTAACTCTAGTATGATGTCCATAGGATGGATTCATGCCCCCGATTTTATCTATGATGGGAAGAAGCTAACTAGAATGGGAAGGAACCACAAGAATTGTAATATCCCAAATACTGATATTCTCTAATGTTCTATGATAGCGCTGACTCACACACTTAATCTCATACAAATTTGCAAAATAATTGTGCATGTAAACTCGCCATGCAAAAATGTCCTAAAATATAGCTGAATTAGGGTTAGGGTTTTGCAGAGAGAAATTAACACTTACCACTGATATTTTGGCTGAAAATGACTCCAGAGATAGCTGCATGCATAAGGATCTAGATGGGTGGTCTACTAATGCTCTTTCCCTTCAGTGTTGCCGCCCTGCAGTATCGTAAAACCCCTCCAGACTGAAGGTGACTTTTTGTAGGAGGAGAGGTCTGTTCGGGCTGAAATTTTTTGAGCTTTTCTATCTACTGATGTCAGAGAGATGGCTTGGCACATGTGGAGGTTTGGCTACCTCTAAGTGCCCTAATGAATTGATTAGCAGTTCTGCTGCTCACTCCCCCAATTGATCTATTTGGCTGATAGTTGCTCCAGGTGAGCAAACTGATGGCTGATAATCATTGCATACTGTAGGATAGGCTTACTGAGAAATAGGAAGCTGACATGCGGAGGAAAGACTAGGTTTTGTGGTCCCAGCAAATCCTTTTGTGTTTTCCCTGCTACTTCCAGTTACAAAATGTGGATCTGTTAATAACCCTTCGGAATGTGCTGGATCTTCGAATATTGTAGTATATGATGGATGCAATGGATAAACCTGGATAATCTATCCCACTAAGAGACTAGGGTAGATATCTCATTGTCGAACCCTCGCTAGCTAAAAACACCGTCTCCAACCCCAACTGTCATGGCTGCATGCTGTGCTTCTGATCAAAACTCTAAAATCAGTGAACAATAACAATAGATATTCTCTTTGGTCCAATAACCCTTCTTAAATAAAATTGCATGTACTTTTAGGGTTTTCATGTCACTTTTAGGGTTTACACTTCACTTTTGCATGCATGCAATTATAATTTCATGTTGACTTTAACACTAAAATAAGGCCTACATGCTCTGAATGCTTTATGATATGAACTCTTATGGCCTTCTTACTACACTGATGACTTAATAATACTAAATTGATGTACCTTTCTGATCCTAGTGCTATTAGTCCTCAGTTATTCCCTTTTTATAAAAAAGGAACATTACAATCCTCCCTCACCAAAGATTGCTTCTCCTCAAGCAATGCCAACGCAAATCCACAATCAATCAACTGAATTCAGGGATGATCTCAGTATCCCAATTTATCTTAGGAGATCTATAGCACCCTCTGCTCAAAATACTGCACTGTATGGTACCATCACCAAGGACCTGCTGAAAGCATCCTCTAGCAATCCAAATGAAACAATATGTTTCTTCTGCTGCCCCATCAAATAATCCAACTGCTCTTCAATACTAGAAATCCTGACCGCTGACTCGACACATACAACTCGAAGAGATGTAAGCTCAACATCTCATTGTAATATGGTGTTCTGAAGTATCTTGGTCCTCTGTTTCATTGCTAGAATGCTTTCTTTAACACGTTCAATCTTCTTTTGGTGACTATTATCTGGAAGCTCTATATCATGACTATATAAACTCTCCCTAACCTCCATGTGTGACTGCTCATTGTCTCGAATACTGTGCTCATTACCTTGTACATCATGTATTTTATGTTTCATAACTATCTGGGCCCCTGCTGTAGGTGATGAGGAGTGTACCGACTCCAACTCATCACATGGCTTGTCCACAATCCAACTAGAGAATGTGCTTGTGTCACTAGACTCACAAGATGGCTCTAATGCTATCATCTCATGCACATCCTCATTATGTACTGATATCATCTGAAACTCTAAAATAAATTCATCTGTACTAGCTATATTCTTGAGTTATGCCAGCTCTCTAAAGTGTACCTATTGCTACTGCAACTTTTCTCCCCAAATCTCATAAAATTTTGGGTCCCTCCTCATAACTAAGTATCACTATAGGTTGTTTCATCCTTGATGTTTCTCCAGTCATGCTTCAAGTGTTGATGTTTTGAACATTTTTTGCGCAGCCTGTTCCTACAATTTGTTCGTGCTCAAACTTTGCAACGAGACGCGAAGTTAAGTTTAAGATTGCTAACTAGTATTTGATGGATCGTCGACTTGAAAGTATAATGGACTTTGACTGCCGTTAATGTTTTAGAGGCTTTCAAACACTTGATTTTTTTTGTCAAATCGGCCGTTTGTGTTTTCGTGCCTTCTGCCGTTGCGGCTCCCAGAATGGTTTAGCGTCCGAAGTCTAATTCTCTCCGACGTCCGATGTGTACTAGCTTTCGACCGCTCGCCCGTAGCCTCGTTTTGTCCACCGTTGCGGCTGGTGAATCCTCGTCCTCTTCGATTTCAAAGTCACCCGACTTCCGATTTAGTTTTTCCCGTTCATTGGCGTGTCTTCTAACTCTCTTTTTCCACCATCGCGGCTCTGAAATTATTCTGGCCTCCGAAGCTCAGAACTGTCTAGCGTCCAATTTAAAGCCTCTTTTGCCCCGATTCGCTTGTCCATGACTTAAGCCTCGCCCACCGTTGCAGCTGGAAAAACCTCTTGGGCTCCGAGCTGACTTCCTTCCGATTTTCGACTTCAGATTTTCCCGCGAGTAGTTTTCCTGTTGAAAATCACAGGTTAAGTCTGTCAGGCCCGTAGGTGGTGCGCCATGCCATTTCCTTGTGAAATAGTTGTTAATTGATAATAATTGCTATTTTAGATAACGCTTGCAAATTAACTGTAGGTAATTTCGAGGAGACCAGTCAATCTACCGTGGTGTGAAGAAAGACAGACCGCCTGGCAAAGGTATAACTGAGGCCAAGGAAATCGTCGTGGAAAACCATGGCCATACAAGACAAAATCCGGAATAATGAATACGCAGATACCAGAAACGGATCAGTTAGTAAGTGGTTCATGATTGCATACAGACAAAAGATCGGAATGTGAGGCGTTTGAGAAACTGAAAAGTCATGCGTCTGGGGGGAAATCGAAGCACTCTGTAAGGGTAGTTTAAAATATTTGAAAGGGGAACTGAGAAAGGGCTTTTTCCCTGGAAAATTTTGTAAATGTTTGCTTGTAAGAGGAACTACTTCGTTTTGCAAAGGAAACTGCAATTTTGCCTGTCGGAGAGAGTGAAAAGTGGAATGTATCAATGTAACTCAATGAATAATGTTGAAGAGGAACTCTTTTGTTTTCAGCTGTGTTTCATTTACTGTAAGAGTATTTAATGTTCTGAACCTATGTTCTTGTTAAATGTTCTTCAGTAGTTTCTGGGATATTTTTCACTGTGAGTAATAGACGTTGTTATAAAATGATCAGCTATCTGGTTATTTAAATATCTGTAAGCGTTCATGTGTCTTGAAAGAAGTACCATCTATTTGTGATTATTCATAATGCATGTGCAAAAAAATGTATTGCTCACCCATAATGATAACTTTGCTCCCTAGGGATAGATTAGATAGTTAGTTTATTTCTTATTGTATCTGATTTGGTTGCTTGCGAGCATAAGACGAGAGGTAAGAACCTGTGCATCACATTGTGACTGCTCCCTGCATCCTGATCGCCCTACATTTAGTTAGGAACTTGCATTTCATTTCTTAAAGTCGAAAAACACAAAACTCGGTGGGCCAGGCCGCAACTGGTAAAGCCTTCGTTTTGTTTCTTGACCGACGGTAGCCGGACCGCAAAATCGGACGGATTTCCTATACCAAACAGTCAATGGGCTAGTTGGGAACGTTGATTGGGGAGAATCCCTTTCTGTTGTCGCCTGTGAATTTCCAGGCCTCAACAGTACCTTAGGGTCCTTCTGATCAAACTGCTCAATGAGCCTCTGTGTAAAATCTGGGTATGATGTGATGGTATTGTAAACCAGTGTCACTAAATCATGGTACCACCACTCATGGACTTCTCCATCCAAATGCAAAGTAGCCAATTTAATGGCATCTATCTCAATCATGGGGTTGAGCTGGAAGTATGTATCCAACTTCTGCACCCAATTCTGGGCTGGGCCACCCTGGGTACCCTGAAAGGTAGGGATAGTCAATTTCCCTACGGTGCGCTGTAACTCATAGTTCTTGGTAAATGGCCTATTGTAAGCTCTGGGTTTGTTCTTACTTTTAAAGTGGAAGAAGTTAGTGAAGGTCATGGATAAATGGAATTCATCTCCTAAAGCTCTATACTCTCTCAAATAGGCACTCATGGATTCTTCTGGTTCTACTTGTGCTAGAGGCACTGCAGCTGGACTATCTAAGAATTGAGGCATGGTAGGTTTTAAAGGATTGTTGTATATATGGGGATGGCTCTTCATGTTGGTATCTAGGTTCTCCCCACTACTACTAGTGGATACCCTATCACTATTGGGAAACAAGGGACTATGTGGGGTGGGCCCATTTTTGTCTGTCATTTTCCTGAAGGTAATCATCATTTATTTTTTTCCTAGTAGTGAGTTATTTTATGGCTGATATGAGACTATTGAAAGCTATTTTATCATAATCGACCATTGTTTCTTTTCCCTTTATAAACTGATACTCTCTGTCCCCCAAATCTATGTCCTCTAACTCATCTTCTCCTCTATCACTGTTTCTAAACCTCTGTCTCCAGTAAGTAATGTTGTATGGGTCTTCTGAATTCATTTACACTTTTGCATGCCCACAGTTGGCTAGGAACATGCTCTGATACCAATGTAATATCCAAAATACTGATATTCTCTAATTTTATATGATAGTGCTAGCTCGCACACTTAATCTCATACAAATTTACAAAATAATTGTGCATGCAAACTCGCCATGCAAAAATTCCCTAAAATATAGCTGAATTAGGGTTAGGGTTTTGTAGAGATAAATTAACACTTACGACTGATATTTTGGATGAAAATGACTCCAGAGATAGCTGCATGCATAAGGATCTAAGTGGGTGGTCTAATAATTCTCTTTTCCTCCGGTGTTACTGCCCCGCAGTACCGTAAAAACACTCCAGACTGAAGGTGACATTTTTGTAGGAGGAGAGGTCCATTCGGGCTGAAAATTTATGAGATTTTCCATATACTGATGCCAGAGAGATGGCCTAGAACATACGGAGGTTTAGCTACCTCTAAGTGCCCTAGCGAATTGATTAGCAGTTCTCCTACTCACACCCCCAACTGATCTGTTTTGTTGATAGCTGCTCCAGGTGAAAAAACTGATGGATGATAATCACTGCATACCATAGGATAGGCCTACTAAGAAAGAGGAAGATGACATGCAGAGGAAATATTGGGTTTTGTGGTCACAATGAATCCTTCTATGTTTTCCCTACTAGTTCCAGCTACAAAACATGGATATGCTAATAACCCTTCAGAATGTGTTGGATCTCTGAATACTGTAGTATATGATGGATGCAATGGATAAAACTGGATGATCTATCCCAATAAGATACTATGGAAGATATCTCACTATCGAACCCTCGCTAGATGAAGACACCATCTCCAACCCCAACTGTCGTGGCTGCACGCTGTGCTGCTACTCTAAACTCCAAAATCGATCAACAATAACAATAAATATTCTCTTTGGTCCAATAACCCTTCTTAAATATAATAGCATGCACTTTTAGGGTTTTCATGTCACTTTTAGGGTTTACGCTTCACTTTTGCATGCATGTAATTCTAATTTCATGTTGACTCTAACACTAAAATAAGGCATGCATGCTCCGCATGCTTTATGATATGAACTCTTATGGCCTTCTTACTACACTGGTGACTTAATAATACTGAATTTATGTACCTTTATTCTCCTAGTGCTATTAGTCCTTAGTTATTCCCTTTTTATAAAAATGAAACATTACAAAAACGTACAGGACATTCAAGGAAGTCTGATGACTAGGATTCATGCAATTATCGGGTTTAACGAAGGAAAGCTGATCAATGGTCACAATCATCCCATCATGGGGAAAATAGATCACTCAAAAAAGTGTAGACACTACAGCTTTCATAGCATAAACATAATCATGCCCAAGGAGCATATTGAAATCTAAGGGACCTTGGACTACCATAACATCGATATAGACAGTTTTTCCTTCCAAAGTAATAGGAAATTAAAGAAGGATCCCTAAAGGTGTTGTAGGTCTTTGATTAAAAGCCAGTATCTGATCGGTAGCTGGAACAAGCAGAGGAGAACCTATGGATTTCCAAGCAGTAGAGGAAAGAATACTAACAGAAGCCCCTTTGTCAACAATAGTTCGGAGTATGCTCTTAGAAGTAACTCACACAACTATCTGGAAAGGAACACTCGAATGAAGACGATATTCTGTTAGGTTACTCTAGTCAAAGGAAATAACATCACTGCTTGGAGAGGGTTCTGTCAAAAGAGACAAAATTTCCTCTTGCACAGAATAATCAGAACTAACTACAAAAACTTCAGTAGATGAATTTCACTCTCGATTAGAAGGGAGGGACAAGAAAAATACTATGTCGAAGGGACTACTTCAGTCTCAACACTCTCCGATGAAAGAGTGGGATCAGGTGGAGATCACATCAACTCAACCAATTTAACTTCACTCTCCAAAGGAAGAGTGGGATCAACCAAGGATGGACTTGGATCAAGCGCTTCAACTTCACTCTTTAATGGAAGAGTGGGATTGACCAAGGATGGACTTGGATCGACCACTTGATCAACCAATGGGATGTCAAATGACAACTTACGATAACCAGTAGGAAGCCGTTTTTGAGAAACAATAATATCTTCTAACAACTTTGAAGCTTCATCCATGCGAGGAAAAAGGTAAGTGTGGTGCATATCCTTACATAAAAAGCAAGTATATCTGACCTTTCCTTTTCAACTCTTAACCAAAGGGTCACTGGTTGATGGGGAATCATTAGTATGATGATCAGAGACTGATGACACGGGATATTTAGACTACACTTCTGACACAAGGGAAAGACTAGGATATTCCTTGATAAGGTGATCACCCTTGCAAAGTCTACAAGGGAACTTAACTTTACTCAAGCTGAAAGTAGGTACATCAATACTCCCAGCATGATGATCAATGGCTAGTGGGCTTCCAACATGATGATCAAAGGTTGGAGCTATGACCTTCTGCTTAGTATTCTTCTTCTTAGTCTTCCTTTTCAACTTCTTCTTACCCACCCATTTACTAACATTAGAGTTTTCAATAGGTGAAGAGGAAGAAAGGGAAGTCGATTCAACATTCGAAAAAGAAGGAGAAGGGTTAACATGAGGTTGATGGTCATGCGGTAAAGGACCAGGATCTAACACAAAGGATGCATTTGGTATAAAAGGATTGGAGAAAAATCATACAAGTAATCCTATAGTCAATCTGGGAAGGTTCAAAGTGGCCATGAAGGGAGGACCAACAACTCTACAAGGGGGAGAAAAAAAAGACATACCTTGAAAAGGGTTCTCTTGACTAGTGGTCCTAGGAAAGTCTCTAATATCTGAACTCTCTAAGAATATATGAAGTACAACACAAGAACAAACACTACTCAAGTCTAAAAGCCATAAGCAAACTGTGTGAAGAGGAGTGGATCAAAAGTCAGGACTCTAACAAGATTATCAAGGCTTCACATTTATGCGATGCCAAGACAACCAAAAGGTTAACTCAATTGGTCACAAGAATCCTAAGAGGGTCTCCCAATATACACTAGGTACGAAGGAGCTCAACTTTGTATTGTTGTTGTCTAATGCACAACCGTTCGAAAGGGTTCCTCTGATATACAATTGAATACATGAAGTACCTTTCGATATACCACAAGGGTACATGAAAGGTCGTTCGATATATCGACAGTACGTGGAAGAACCACTCAGACCCCGAGATGCAGTGCAGGAAATAAACGATAGCTGCCACGCTTAACGACGTCGAAACACATCACTAATTTACACACAGTTACTAAATGATTTTAAACCTAAGCTAGCATTAATTTTATCTCGAGCGGTTAAGTGGATGCATGATGTGTAGATAGGAAATGTAAAAATAATGATAATCCTAGCTACATGACAATGCACATTTCTCTTTCAATGAAAGCTACCTGAGGTAGGGAAAGAGTCTTTTGTTAAAAAAGGACATAAATCAAAGATCTAAGAAAACCAAGTTCTAATCAAAGGAAAATATGAAGCTTCAAATATTAACATCAATCGCAATTATTGAAAATACCTATGAATTCATGCATGATCCTAGGGGAGTCCGGGGGGGTGCATGGAACCCCCTCCGGCCTGAGGGTTCTTTGGGGGTTGGGGGGCGTGATCCCCCGAGAAATTTTTTTTGGCTTGTTTTTTCTTATTAATTTGCTTCTCTTTTGATTGAGTTTCCTCTTCAAACAAACATGAATCTGAACAATAAAGAAAAGGATAATTCTCTTTTTAGATCTACAAACATAAAAAGAGAGAGTATATACAACACTCCATTCATTCATAAATCAAAAGGAATATGACAAGCACCCAAACAACTCCAAAGAAATCAAGAATTGCTCCAAAACAACCAAAATGCAATCGAAACTCAATGAATGATGGGAGGAAGGGTTTGGAGATCAGATCTAACTATCCAAATAGATCTAAAGAGATATGGAAATGTGATAAGGAATGGCAAGGAATAACTAATAGGTGGAGGATTGAAATTACCTACCACAACCAAGTCATTATCTTGACTAGTAAAGCATCCCAAAATCAACAAAATAAATTCCAAATAGAGATAATGCTAGGTCTAGGGGGTGTATGACTATCATATGTATTCTAAAAACCACACTCCATCAAACCAAAACCCAAAAAAATGAAGGAAAATTAGGCTAAAATCGGAGTTTCAAAGGGCTTCACACCTGCCTATACTGAACCAGAGCGCCTATGAGGGGACCGACGCACCTACAACACTGCAAAATAGTGCCTATGAGGGGACAGGTGCACCTACAACACTGTATAAGAGTATTGTCGATGCACTATCTCTGAAGGCAAAGAGAGACTATAGATCCAACACTTATGACACTAAAAAATGATATGAGTGGTGCTTTGTCTACACAGCCTAGGCGCACCGGTGGAGAAACAAACCAAGGTAAAAGCCATATTTCCTACAGAAGAAGGGTAGAAGTTTTGACAATGACCCAAAGAGTATCAAGAGAGACAAAATCTAAAGGAGAGAAGGTCTCTAGAGGCTAGAAAAAGGGATTGATAAAGAGACGTGAAATCAAAAACAAAAGAAATTAGATCTATGTAAGTCCCCAGTATGGTTGCCAAATTTGTTATCGGATAAATCTACTCAATCGGAATCAATCCAGATCTCCCTATTCCAAGTGGATCTAGAAAAAATCAAATACACAATAAAATCTACTTTCCTAGATCAAATAGAAATGCAAGTTAATAGATAGATCACTTATCTATAATATGCAAATCCTCTTCTCTCTTTGCTGATACAAGCTCCAAAATATTCATATCTTCAGCTGCAAAACCCTGTAAAGCAAGTGGAAACAAGCAAACAACATGTGTATCCAAACATATAATTGATCTAAGCTAACAGTTAAGGAAGAAAGCTCTAAACATTATTAACACAATAACATTTATGGAAAGAGATTTGTATTAATGTTATCAAGGAGATACATAGAATTACAATGAGAATAACATCACAACCTAGCCTTAACGCTGCAATATTTCATCCAACAATCCAAGCCAAAGTCGAGCCTCCAAATAATTATAGGGATCACTTAGAAATTCCACCAGCATAATAGTACCATAGTCCTTCCTCCCTTGACAATGTAGAGAGGGTTTAATTTATAAGGCTAAAGGGATATAGTGGGTTGACGATTAGGAGGAGGGATCAAAGGGATATTCCCTATATGTTAGGAACTAAATGCCACCTCACCTAGATAATAGAGATAATCCTCCACATTAGACACCTTCGAGAAGGGTCTCGAAGCTACATTTTTTTCCCTCAAAACACCACCGATGCACCTTCAATGAAGGGAAAGTGCACCGTCGGTGCACTTAGCAATGGGAGACAGAGCAACAATAGTGTTGCACCTATAATAGAGGGAAAAAATGCCTTTGGTGCACCTATCATGAAGTACAAGAGCTCTAGCCTTCCTAGAGAGGAAAAAAGGCAAAAAAATCCTTAGCATCAATCCAGTTTAGCAGAGACAAATTTGGGAATTAGGAAAAGGGTTCACACATGGCTCAACATGATGATATTTCAGTGTAACAATCCTCATTAGTGCATATTTTGCGTGAAATTTGGTTGCTTACTAGGGTTCATTATGTCCAAGGAGGGTATAAAGGTCGATCCTTTGAAGGTTGAGGCAATACTTAAATTTTCTCCCCCACGTAACATTTGACATCTTTAGTGTTTGCAAGGAATGACGAACTTCTTGCGAAGATTTGTAGTCAATTTTGCCAATTTGACTAAAGGATTCATGCGTTTGTTGAAGAAAGACACTTTGTTTATCTAGGATGAGTGAGCCCAGGAGTCTTTTGATGCTTTGAAGAGAGCCTGGCATCAACCCCCATCCTTATTCCACTCGATTATGGCTATGGATTTTTGATATATGTGGTTGTGTCTCAAGAGATGATTGGTATGGTATTGGTTCAAGAGGACGAGGAGGTTCATGAGAATGTCATCTATTATCTTAGCCGAAACGTTATTGATGCGGAGCTTCATTATACCCATGTTGAGAAGTTGGCCTTAGCTACCATCCATGTGGTTCAACGTCTGAGGCATTATATCCTTATTCACCATACTTTTTTTATAGCTCACATTAATCCATTTTAGTTCGTCCTCACTAGACGGATGATAGGGGGAAAGTATAATAAATGGATTGTGATATTGCAAGAATCTAACCTCGAGCTCATTTTAGTGAAGTTGAAGAAGTCATTTATTTTTTTTGAGCTTATATTCGATTTTTTGAGTTTGGATGAGGGAGAGGTTCATGAGGACTCATTCGTTGATGAGCACATATTTCTCATTTCGACTATAGACCCATGGTATGGGGACATTATCGTCTACTTGCAAACCTTGAGGGTTCCTTCTCACCTCTCATGAGATGAGTGTCAATGACTACATCATGTAGCGAAGAATTACCTCATTATGGATAACACTTTGTACCGTCGTGGGGTCGATTCAATTTTGTGTCATTGATTAACCCATGAAGAGGCTTAGGTTGTTTTGAATCATTGATATGGAGGGGCGTGTGGTGGTCATTTATCTGGGATTTATACAACTCAAAATATTTTGAGAGCAGGTTACTTTTGGTCATCCATCTTTAAATATTACATTAATGTTGTCAAGCAGTGCCACCCTTGCCAAGTTTTTACATGGAATATGTGCTCTCGTCCTGCCCCTTTGCATCCAATTATCACCGCTGGTCCCTTCACCAAGTGGGGGGTCCATTTTATGGATTGCAACCCAGCATCGGCTGGGGGGCACCGTCACATTATTGTGGCTGTTGATTATTCAACAAAATGGGTAGAGGATATGCCCACAATCAATTCCAATGGTGAGACAGCCGCACATTTCGTATTCAACTAGATTCACTACTACATTTTGACCAAAAATCCGACGGCCGTCATGTCAGATTTTCGACACTTTCCTGTTGCATGTACGACACTTTGATTTTTTTTTAAGCGTCAGAAAATTGTCATTGGTTATCCGACACCTGATTAACCGTCACTTAAGCGACACCTAAGTAACCGTCAGTTAAATGTAAAGCGTCGGTTAAGCGACAGCTTTTATTCGACGGTAGTGAAATTTTTTAAAGAAAATCTCATTCATGCCGTCGGTTAAGCGACAACACGGCCGTCGGATAAGCGACGGATATAAGAAAAAACGTCGGAAACACGACATTTAGAAGCGTCGAATAAGCGACGGATTGTAAGAAAAAACGTCGGAAAAGTGACATATAGAAGCGTCGGATAAGCGACGGATTTTAAGGCTAAGCGTCGGAAAAGCGACATCTGGAACCGTCGCTTAAGCGACGCTTATGACTGTTTAAAAAAAATATATATAAAAGCATGTGCAGTGCAGAGTATGCCTCTCTTTGGCATGAGATAATGCATGACTGTAAACAGACCTTTCTTCATCTCACCAGCATACTGTGTCCCAAGAATCACCATTTCTCTTCGTTTCAGGTTAAGATCTATGCTTGTTGAGGATGTCATGTAGTGTGTATAGTGATTGCAAGGGAATTGACCTGCATTATAGATGGTGAATTGTCCTGTGTTGGTCGGATACACCTGCCATTAATCTCCTCAATTAGTTGAAACAATGTAATGAAATTCGAACAAGTACCCAAATTGTGCAAAATAGAATTGAATTGTGCAAGTTCTCACATGTTATGCATAAAAAGGGAATGATAGGATTGGGCAGATATAATCCTAACTTTGAGCCTGTTCTCTGGATCCCAGTTGAGGAACTGATATCCCAATAAGGGATTATCTTTTTTAGCTGGCTTTTATTTTCAGTTCTGTCCATTCTATGAAAATCTTGAATTGTTTGGGAAGTCTGTAATGTGTTTGTTGATATCCCTGAGATTCAGTAATATGTATGTTGCTTGAAACATGCAAGAAATGTTAGTAAAAGAGTGGCTTAGCTATATTGTATCTGTTGTAAAAAAACACACCTAGAATTTTACTGCTATTACGATTGAATTTAGGTATTATTTGCAGTCAACTTAGAATTTTGGAAAACAGGCCTTTTGTTGTTGCAGATTCATACAACAATGCCCGAATTTGCCCAGAACATAATTTCATACTTTTTAAATCTTCAGATGTATAAGGAAGATCATATCTTGGGAGAACGCTTGAAATTATATGGATGTGTGGCATGCCTATAACAGTACTATGAAATTGCATCGCCCATTGCTGGTTACTTCAAGGATAATACGACATGCAGGTAATTGTGTGTGGTGTATCCCTTGTTTCTCTACTCCAGTAATAAAGAAAACCAACCATAAAAATTCACTTTAAGGTGCCACATGATTCCCCTCTCATTTTAACTCACTTTAAAGGCGTTGGTACTTTATTCCCCATGCTAAGATAGGAAAGCAGCATGCTCCAACAGTCAAAAACAAAAATAGAGATTATTTTTATCAATCTTCTAACCTGTCTTCTCAAACTTCAATATATAAAAAAATTATCATGTAAAAAACAGATGCAATTCTTGAGCACATAACTCAAGAAGCCATGCTCATGCACTCTAAATGGCATTCCTTAGAAATCTTCAAACAAAAGAAGGTTGACTCCTTATAGCCTCAGTAATATAATTAGGAAGGTAAGGTTCACTCATTTTCACGCTGTTAAACAGGATCCTGAGTCCTTACAATCGGATTTTCAGGGTAGTTATGTTGCAAGATATATTAATAAGATTAAACAGTGAATCCTATTAGAGGTGACTATTAATTCATAATTCTCTTTCCATTTATGGCTTCTAGTACCACCCATTAAGCTGAATACTTTGCTGTATTCTGAGAGTGGTTTCTTTTTGTCCAGGCATTCTTTACGAAATCGGGGCTAAATTTCTGTTTATATCATTCAGTAATTTTGTTAGAGCAAAGGATTCATATGAAAATTTTATCAGAGTTTCATATTTACAACTGCACATTGATAAAAGGTAACATCACTGTTTTACCATAAGCACTAGAGTTGCAATGAATGATTTATCAGAAGCATCCACCCCAACAGAATTTCCAACCTATCAAATTCAGTACACAGTTACCATCCTTAATTTCTTTATTCGCACCCTTGAAATTTCCTTAGTAATTAGGCTTAGTGCACAACATATACTACTAGCGTACACCAAAACTTATCCAACTATAATGGAATCGAACAGAGAAGCGTGTTCCTAATAAAAAAGATATGGAGAGCAATTTATCTGAAATTTTCTTAACAATCCCACCATTGTCAAGACCCATGATATAGGTACAGGAACAGATTCCTATCAGATTTTGGCTAGAATTAGTAGACAAATGCATGAAAACATTTAGCACCAGCAATTTAGCTGTCCATTTTGCAGTATGTTTTCCTTTACAAATTCAACTCTACAGTTTTGGTTTTTGTCATTCTGGGAAATTTGTTAAAGCGTATGTTTCTTATGTAAGCAAGTTTGATAATACAAGGAGCCATTCCGCTAACAACAATGAACTTAAGGACACCATGCACTTTGAGGTATCAGAACGTGTTTTGCTTTCCACAGGAACAATGGGGTAGCAACATATGATTTAACAGAAGCATTCAGACACGAAGGCAGAATTTCCAACAGATCATACCCAGCACATAGAGTACCCTTAGATGCATAGACATCGATCTCATTATTCCCACCAGACTAATGTCATGAAAAATATAGGCACAGAGCAGAACCTATAACATTCACACACCAAAGTAAATCCAGAGCAGATCAGCCTGACAAGAGAGGTCCCTAACTTGGAGGGCAACTGATCTGAAATTGCTCCTAATAATCCAAACATTGTCAAGACCCTCGTAATTATGTTATACCCAATGATAACGCGAATGGTATTTTAGTTCTCACAAGGGATTAAAGTTTTGGGCACTTTATGTGTGAAATAAGGCAATCTACCAAATTAATATTTCGAGGAATATATGTCAGAAGTTGAATCTGTTGAAAGGGAATATTTCTGCAAATTTCTTATTTGAAACAACAGAAAAATATTACTGTTCTATGTTAACTATGAAAGAAACAATGCAAAACATGTAACCACCATAGGTACAATAAGCTTACATGTTGCACGGTGAAAATAATCAAAATCAAACACGTTACCTATTCCAAGATACATCTCATTCAAAATTAATAGGATTGAAAAGCTTTCAAAAATAATCTCTTCGGATATTGATGCAACACTGTTATTAGTGGAAAATGTGCAAGAATCAGCAGTTGAAGTTATCATGAGGAGACCTGTTACTTTGAAGGAAGAAGTTGGCCCAAAAAGAATACTATAAGCTTCTCTTCCAATCATATGAAGACACCAAATGCAACCATTCTTGCCTGAGCAGCATCTCCTTCAACGCCAACCTTACATGATCTATGACAAGACGTATTCAAACAAACAAACATCACTCATACAGGAGAAAAGTCATCCCACCATCTTTTGAATAAAAACTGATTTCTCATAAGGCATCTACGACATCGAATTTATGATGCCAAACTTTCAAGGTTCATATTCCGTCACCTATAAATTAGAGAAACATAATTGGGATCCTGCTGTCATTATTGATGAATTAAAGAAGACTATAGGATTTGATAAGAAACCTTTTGTAGTTAATGATTATTTAGCACTAAGAAAATCCATTTTAAAACTTGTCGGAAAATTAAATAAAAGTTTAGATCTGTCCTTAAATTCAATGGGTTATTGAGGTAATAATAAATTAACCATAAGTTTATATGACGCGGAACAATAAAATTCATCAGAATGGTGACAGTTCAATTTACAGTTGACAAGAAAGTGGGGTTTTTGGTACTTTGGTGTATTGTTTATCAGCTAGAAATAACTGGAAAACAACTTCCAATTATCATTCAATATTTTGACCAACTGACAAGAACTGTTCTGAGTGGCGTGCCACACCAACAGAGTCTCCTAGTTGCAATAATTCCAAAGCCTAAATGTTCACGAGTCACCTACACAACCCCATATGAATCTGATTCAGTAAGGAAAACCTCAGCATCTGATTAAATTGTGTTTTTCACCAAACTAGGGTTTAGAAAGAAACAATTTAGCCAACCTAAGTTCTCTATGCGCTCAGAAAGGGGAATCTTAGGATCATACACATGGCCAGAGGGATACAACATATGCATGAATGTAGTTTGCATGGCCAGAGGGATACAACATCATCAGGAATAGGCCCAAGAGAAGCATGCCCTAAATGCATGAACAAATGCAAAAGAATAAGCCTCGAGAATTGTTACAAGACAAAGTCTTGAGATTGTCAAGCATCATGACTGCAGTGCCAACATAAATATGGATAAGGTCTTGTTGCCAATCGTATGGAGAAAGTACAAGGGAGAAAATGTCTTGTCTAAATCATCTTTGTGTAAATTAAAAAGGCATCAAAAGGAAATATTACAATCATATGAAGTTTTGTGACATTGTTATGTGGCATGACAATATATCTTGTTGAGACACAAGTGTCATCTAAATTTTATTGAAGATACTACAAAGTTGTACGACAATGTTATTATCATGTTTTCAATGTCATCTTGGTAGCTGATGATATTGCACTTACATCCTCCATCCAGCAAGGTTGCAGTTTAAAATTGACACTGTACCTTGTACAAGCATCTCCCAAACACCACTATTACAATTGTGATAAAACCGACCTTGTTCTCTGTCATGACAATATATATTGTTGAGACTAGTGTCATCATAACACACTTTTTGGGTTGTGCCTAGATTACTAGAACAAAATACCACATAATTGCATGAGAATGTTTTCATCTTCACATTTTCATTGTCGTCTAGCTAGATGAGAATGTAGTTCAATCCACCACTCTAGAGGGGATGGAAAGTGAAATAGAATTTGTACCAATATGTTGCAATAAGAAAATATCAGAAATCAACCTATGTAAGCTACGTCTATGCCTAAATTACAAAATAACAATTCTGCTATGAAACACAAGTGGATAGATACTGGCCTAAGTCCAGATTTCAGCCTAGATCATCCTCGTACAGGGCTTCTAATGCATTTTAGAATACTGCTATTATTTTAGAAAACATGTTTCATTTTTGTAGCTATATAATGTATGGCAGTGTGCTTCATTCACCATGCTCAATTTTGGAATGTGGGATTGTTGGGTATGTGGGTACATGGTAAGAGTATCAGGAAGGGCTATAAGCTTCACCCAAATTTGCAGAAAACAACAATTTGGTAGCATCAATGATATATACTAAAAAATAATTAAAAAACAAAATCAGGTGACAACATAATTGTATGAAGAAAGCCAATTTATCATCAATAAATGGACGCTGCATGTCATCTGACATGCTATACATATCACTTCTAAGTTCTAATCAATACAATCTTGTAAAAATGTTCCGTCCCTAATCACAAAATAGCCTGAAATGCAAGAGACTAGCTAGGAATTGAACCCAGAACCCGCCCCAGACTATCATAGGCAGCAGCCCTACCACTGTGCTATAAGCTCACTTGATAATGACCAATGCCATGTTCACGTATGGATTGATATTTGGGTTGAGACGCAGTCCCTCACATCTCATCCTATTTATGTGCTCCCAGCTGGATGCCAGGGTACCAACTCATGAAAGGCCTGGACAAAGAGTGCATGTCTTCTTCTTAAGGGCACACAGGCGAACTATTTGGGCGTTGTTCTCTCTGTTATCAGTGGTTCTTATGTACTTGACTCTTCACGGCTTGTTGGGTAAAGGGAAATTTTGCAGTATTCTGGCTTTTTCAATTTATACTTTTTATAGAAGGGTGAACATTTTATTAACCCCTGTAGTTATCTCGAGGTGGCGGCATATCTTTCAGTTTTTTTCAAATATGCTTTGTACATAACTGTTTCTTTAATAGGAATACAGATGCACATTTCAAAAAATTGAAAGATGCAATCAAAGTCAAACCGACCAACATCCAAGAAAACTCCTACCATAGCAAAGAGAGCTCAAGAAAATACCCTAACCATCCATTTACAAAACACAAATATAGGCACATAAAATAAGAATCAGGAAACAAAAATTACCTTGCTCAGTTCATTCTCCGTCTCATTCTTCTGCGGCTCCACCGGCTTACCCAGCGGGAAGTTGTCAGAATTGCTTCTACCCACAGCCAGTCCAGAATCATATAGAAACTCCAAACGTTCCTGTTTACCGGAATCGAAACTAAGGAAATCAAAACCCTGAGAACCCTATGTGCCTAGCCAGAACTAAAAACAACAAGCCAGAACTACTAAAAAATGCAGATTTCTGATTGCAGGGGCTACTGTTACTGCTATTGCCATGATATAAACCTATCACAAATGTCTACAGTAAGAAAAACATAGTTTGAAGATGAATTCTCTCTTGATATTAATCCTCTTGGACAACATTGCACAGTAGAACTGATGCCAGCCAAATCAAAACGTAAACGATCAGGTCAGAACGACCATGAAAGCGAGCAGAAGAGACTGAGAAAATGGCAGATAATAGTAAGATTTATTGACTGGAAGGGATGCATGAAAAAAAAGAGCCCACAAATCCTCAAGAGGAGTATTAGAGATGTTATTCCCATTCCAGATTGGCTTCGAGGTGTCGTTTGGCGATTCATTTCAGGAGGCTGGGAACTTCTCCTAGCGAACCCTGGAATTTATGAACTTCTCCTGTCTATTGAAACATCTGAATCAGAAAAGCTTATCCTCAAAGACATCCATCGCACTTTTCCTTCACAGGAATTATTCCAAACTGTAGACGGGCCTGGGCAGAGGTCTCTGCACAATGTATTGAAGGCGTATTCTGTGTATGACAAAGATGTAGGGTATACAAGGAGATATATTTTGCAATACAATTTCAATCTAGTTCTAAAAGAAATTGGTTGAGAAGAGAATCATACTTTTCCATTAACTGAAGGATTAATGTTAGCGCCGTCGCTTAAGCGATGCTTGCTAGGCTAGCCATCGCTTAAGTGATGCTTATGAGCCTAGCCGTCGCTTAAGTGACGCTTATGACCATAATTTAAAAAAAAAAAAATTGTGATATTTGGTAGGTTTAAAAGAAAAAATCCACGCGCCGTCGGAAGTAACTGTCGGATTTTGCATCGAAATGTAGTAGTGATTATCACCCGATTTGGTATTCCAAGAGAGATTTTCACTGACCATGGAAGGTACTTTCAGAACAAGATGATGGAAGAGTTGTCTTTGAATTTAGGGTATAAGAAAGAGCATTCCTCTTCTTACAATCCTCGAGAGAATGGACAGGTTGAAGCAGTGAACAAGGCACTAAAGTCCATTCTCCAATGAACCATCGCACAAAGCAATACCAATTGGCATATAATGTTATATCCTACTTTGTGGGATTATCGAACCATAGTTAATACTACCACTGGTTTTTCTCCCTATCAACTTGTGCATGGGGTGGAGTTGGTCTTACCGGTTGAGTGCAAAATCCCTTCGTTGAAGATAGTTGTGTATCTTTTACCAGACACTTCCACATTGGAAGAGTGTTTGGTCCACTTGGAGTAGTGTTGTAATCTCACAGATCACATAAGGTTACCAATAATACATACCAAAACATACATACATAACAGAGACAAGAGATAGAACAAGTAGGTGAATTAACAGATTATATTAACATGAATGGGTCCATACAATACAGAGAACTGGACCAAGTTTTCATTTGGCTCAACAATCTAATATATATGATTACAAAACAGTTACAAAATAACTACCCGTTGGTTTGGTGAACCAACAGGACCTTAGGTGGCTGACTTAATCTCCAGTTTAGTCGGCCTACCGACTTAGTCAGCTGATCGACTAAGTTAGCTATCATTCAATTCGACTTATCAAATTGCTCCTCCAACATATCCCCCATGAACAAAACATTTCCTCGTCCCGAAGAAACAAGGAGGTACAAAAATTCTTCTTGGAACTAAATTGGGCTGTGAAGTCTGATGGTCGGTCTTTTCTGTACACAAACTTCGACAATTGCTGGGGCTGTCACTGCTAGGTGATGTTGGAAATCTGTCCAACTTTGCAATATTTTCTGGATGTCGATGGTGAGTGTAGTCAAACTTGATAAGATTGACTTCTTCTCTGAAATTGAGACTTCGGCTATTCTCTCCATGTCAGGACCCATAAACTGGTCCTTCTCTTCTGCAGCTTCGACTAGTCATTTCATCTATGGGAAAATGATGTCAACTTTTTCCAAGTTGGGGATAGCTTGGTGCACCCACTGATGTGCTTCCCTCTCAATTTTCTTTAGCTTAGATGTCTCAAGCACTATTTGTTCTTCTATTGTGGTTCTAAGTGCTTCATCAATGGTTTTCCTGTTTTCAAGTGCTTGGATCCCTTGTCGGGTCTGCCAAGTTTGCTGATAGACTTGCCCATAGTAAGCAGGCCAGTCTCGCAATATTTCTTCAGTAATGATAGAATCCTCCATGTGATCTTGTAACACTTTATATGATTCAGAAAAGTCCATGTGCTGCGCCATTAGGAGGCAGGTCGTTTCTTCTTTTTTCTCCTCCTTTGTTTCTTGAATCTTTTCTTGGAGTTCCAACACCATACTTTCAAATAGATGATACACTCTTTCAAGCGGTTTGTTGGTGTTGACCTCTACGGGACTTGGCATTACTGATTGTGCAAGGAATCTGCATTTGTTGAGGAACTTGACCTGTTCTTCGACCTTGTCATCGAGTTCCTTACATCTCTATTGGCTCCTCGTCTTTGATTTGACTGCTAGGTTTTTAGGAGTTGTCCTAGCTCTACATTGGTCAGTGAGGTTGCATATTTCAATTTGATATGGACCTTTGATGGATGTCCATGATGCTCCTTCTGTTTCTCCTTCCTCTTCTTATGCTTTTCCTTCTCTGTTTGTGTCGGCACCTATGTACCTGCAAAAGTTGATTCAGGATTTTCGATTTGTGGGATAGTGGTTGATGGTTTCTCTGTTTGAGGAGGTGGGATGACTACTGCCTCTGGTTGGTTAGATGCAAGGGGTGTAGAAGTGGCTACAGTTGGTGCTAATGGTTGTGGTGGGGCTTGCTCTGAGTCGAGGGGGTGGTGGTGGTGGGGGAGATGGTGGTGGTGGTGATGGAGTTGGTGAATGGTCGGGGGTGATTGGGTTGGTGGAAAAAGGTGGGTTTTCGGGCTAGGGAAGTGAGTCCAAGTCGGAGAACATTTGGTTAATTTTTTTATTTATGTCCTCATCATTTTATTCTCCTCCGGTTGGTGCAGTGACTGACAGATTGGTTTGGGGTACAGTAGGAGTGATAGTCGCGGTCCGACGTGCGGTCACTTCAACTTCCTTGTCAGGATTTCTCTCAAAATTCAAAGTGATAGTTGCAAAAATTCGAGACTGGAATTCATGACCTGGTTGGTATCCACCGACCTCGAAGAGAGGTGATTTTTTGGATAGCTTCTGGAATGACATGAATATCTTAGGAAGTTTCTCAATGAATGCCTACAAATCTCTGTCCTTGTCAAAATTTCCTTTGACAGCTTTCGACATAGCATTTTTGCACAAGTCAAGTGGACTTATTGAATGTTGTTTTGGTACTTGCTCCTAGGTTACTTTTGTTGGAGATGGAGGTGGAGGCGTAGACACAAGATCGATAACATTTTTAGGTGTTGACGTGTGGGTGATCTTGGATTTATTTGGTCGACCCGGTAGTGCTCCTGCCTCGAAAAATATTTGGAACTGGGTTTCCACCGGCACTTTATTTGTTGTGGCATATTCTATTATGTCGATGGTTGTAGCTCCCAGTTAATCCTCGCCATCTGATGATTCTGCAATGATAAGCTTATGCTCACCTTTTCCTTGTTGTTGTTTTTGTGTTTTTATCTTTTTTCTTGTAGCTGCTATCTCTTTCGACAATTTTTTTATAATTCCTTTTGTGATAGCATACTCTGGGTTTTCTGGTTCTGTCTCTCCCCTTGGCTCCTAGGTCGGGATGAGACTTTCTGTAGCCAGAGTGACTACCTATTGCTCTACCCATGTTTCTTCTGTCTGTGGTTCTTCCCTCTATGTTTTTGGAGGTTTGATGATGATTTGAATTCGGCTAGTGTGTTCGACCAGTGTCTCCTCCGACACAAAGGTACTGATGTAGAGGTTCAGCTCATATTCTTCTTCTTTCTCTTGGTCAGTTAACGGCTCCTCGATCGAGAATTCGATCTTCTTTGCTATCGCTGGTACTGGTATTTTTGTTTTAGCTTATTGAGAGATCTCCCAAAATATCTGGTTGACAAATGGATAATAGTCGAGGGCTTTTGCATTTGAGTCGGCGTCCTGCATGTACCATACCGAAGTATGGTCGAGCTCTAGCTGGATGTGGGACTTTGGCAGTAGACTTCATCGGATGTTTTGAGGTACCCTCCATCTAGTCGTGTGGAATTTTAGCTGTTGGAGCCAGTTATCCAACAGTACTTTTCCATCTTCAAGTTCCTTCAAGGTTCCTTTCTGGGAGAATGGTTTGAATATCCACATGTGGAACCTTGTCGGTTCCTAAAAAATTGGGTTTCCTTCGGGGTAGATATGGTACATGACTATCCATAGTATGAGGGAGGGGAACCTGATGATTCCTCCCGTATCTTGGCATCTTTCACAGATGGTCTCAACCATGTCGGTGACATATTCATCCCATCTGTATATCTTTGGATTTGTCGCAAGGTGTCGACAACTTCTAACATGTATAATTTGAGGTCGCTGCCTTCACCTGCCACAGTGAGAGTTATGGCTATTATTTTGGCCACAATTTGTGGCGTCAGGCTGTGATTTGACTAATCATCAACCCCTTCGATTTTTTGCCAGAAGTCGACCCAGTTATTTCTTCGACCAGTCCTTCTTTAATACTGAATGGTACTGGGTCTCCTGTGTTTGAGAGACCTCTCAACTTGGAGATGACTTCCCCAGAGATGTCGACCGGTTGGTCGAAATAGAATTGACCATTGTGGTACTGACTTATGATAAATTTTACAGCTGTTTCCTTGGTGCCACCGAAGCTGGGCATGAGTGGTGCATTGGCATAGTTGAATATGGTACTATATTTTATTTTCTCTATAGCTTGAGTAGGCTTCCTATTGACATAAGCCCATTCTTGCATCTCGGTCCATAGTTTTTTCCATGAGCCTTCATGCACCTTGGCATTCTTAACGTTCTTTAGCCTACGGACTAAAGGTGTTTCGGCAGTCTGTAATTCCTTGGCTTTGGCCTAGGCTCTAGTCTGTTTGGGTGTCATCTTGTCAATTTGGTGGTCTATTTCACTAAGGTATTCTTGGCTTTCAGTCAACTGGATGCTCTAATGCTCTCTTTGTATGAATTGCAGTGAATGATCCTTTAGTGGTCTAGTATTTATAGGCGATGTTGTGGATGTTTTTGTCAAGAAGTGTATTAATGGGGGATGTGATGTTCCAGCTGGAACACTTGAGTGTGTGTTAATGGCGATTTTCTTTGGGCGCTCGAGGTCATGAAGGCGCGATGGGACTATCGAGGTCGTCATTCGATGTCGGTTATGAAAATGGTCGATGGCTTTATGTCGATAGGCATGATGTCGGTTATCGAAATGGTAATTTCCTGTCATAGTTTTCTATATGTATGGTATTATTTTTCTTTTTGGATTTTTATATTTTTATAGTTTTTGGTTTAACCATTATGGTCGTTATAGCATTTTTTTTTCACTATGTTTATTTCTAGTTTCTGTAGTGTTTTAGTTGAGCTCCATTAACGAGTTTCCGAAATACTATGCCTTGTAAATTCCTTAGTCGGACTGATCCGTTGGTATGTATCTCTTCGACAACATAGGGTGCCATCCATTCAGTATGGAGCTTTTTAGGTTTACCTTTTATCCAACTATTGTATAGTAAAGGAAGATCTCCTACTGACAAGTTTTTGTTCTTGATGTTTCTGTCGTGCCATGCTTTTTGTTGCTGTTTCTGGATTTGTTGATGTTGTATTTCCATTAGTCGATGTTCTTCGAGTATTCTTAGTTGCAATAGTTGGTCCTTTCTTCCTTGTTAGACATCGACATGTAGGATATCTACAATAATAGGTGTCTATTGTCGAAAGTGTAGTGGAACTACTGCTTCTTGTCCATAGATTAGTTGAAAAGGAGTTTGGTTAGTCGAGCATTTATGTGTTGTTCTGTATGCCCATAATACTGCAGGTATTTTCTCGTCCCAGTCATCCTTATCAGGATTACATATTTTTGTTAGTCCTCTTGTTAATGTTTTATTAAATGCTTTAATTGCTCCATTAGACGGAGGATGGTATGTTGTACTCCGATGGTGGTCGATTTGGAACTAGTCGGTTAGTGTTTTGATAGTTCTATTGATGAAGTGTGTTCCCTGGTCACTAATTAGGGTTAGTGGACATCCAAATATGGTGATGATATTCTCATAGATAAACTTAGCATCTATCTCACTAGGAACATGTGTCAACTGGTTTGGCCTCGGCCCATTTAGTTACATATTTGACTGCAATTATGATATACCTTGCGCTTGTCCTTTTTTATTATAGAGGAAATGGTCATATGAAGTCGATGGCCCAAATTTTGAATGCCCAACTTGGGTTTACTGATATCAAAGGCATTTCCATGCTAGGGAGAGGTCAACCTAGTTGTTGACATCTATCACATTGACTGACAAAATTTTTGCAATCTCTGTGGAGTGTCGGCCACCATAACCATGACTGTTGGATTTTCTTTACAGTTGTGTCTTCTTGGAAATGTCCTCCTGCAGGTCCATAATGTGCTTCATGCATAATGCTGTCTCATTCATGTTCTAGTACACACCTTCTGAGAATGTCGTCTAATCCCATTTTTTGTAAGAATCCATTTATAAGACTGTATGGTGCAACCTTCATAGATAAGATCTGCTTCTTCTTTGTGATCATTCCTTTTGGTGCTTGTCCATCTTCTAAGAACTGGGCTATTTCTTCTAATTCTACTGGGACTTCTTCTATCCGAAATAGATGTGCAGCAGGTAAGTCATCTTCGACTCCTGTCAGTTCCTCTCTAGTGTCGATTCGGGATAAGTCGTCAGGACCGACATTTAACTTACCTGGTTTGACAATGACTTTGAATTCAAATTCTTGAAAGAGAAGTAGTCGTCGACAGATTCTTCCATGGTGTAGTGGTTTATTGATGAGATATTTAAGTGCCTGATGATCTGTATAGAATATAAATGGGTTAGCTAGAAGATAATGTCGATATTTTTGTAATGCAAAGACCATTCCTAGTGCTTCTCTTTCTATTGTCGAATAGTTTCTCTCAGCTTTGTTTAATTTTATGCTACTGTAAACTATAGGATAAGCCATTCCATCATCTCCTAGTTGAGTTAAGATTGCTCCTATTGCTAGGCCTGATGCATCAATATGAACATGGAATTTGATCGACCTGTTTGGAAACCTTAGGATTGGTGCTTTGACTAGTTTTATTTTTAATTTTTAAAATCATATGTGGCATTCCTCTATCCAGTTGAACTCTTTATCTTCCCTTGATAATTATTCAAGTGGATAGGCCATATCTAAATAATATCTTATGAATTTTCTGTAATAGCCTATGTGGCCAAGTAACACCCTAACTTGTTTTGGGTTTACTGGTGGTTTTAGGTCGAGGATAATTTTGATTTTTGAAAATTCAACCTTAATACCTTCCTTATAGACAATGTGCCCTAATAATATCCCTATAGGGGTGACAAATATACACTTATTGATATTTAAGTCTAATTGGATTTGTTGGCATCTTTCCAACATAAGTCTTAGCCACTTGCAGTGATCCTTTAACATGGAGTATATTGTCCAATCATCAAATTATATGGCCATGGTCTTATAAATATATTCTTGAAATGTTTTGACAACAATTCTATAAAATACTGTAGGTGCATTTTTTAATCCAAAAGGCATAACCTTGTATGAAAATGAGCCAAATTCACATACAAATGTTGTTATTTTTTAATCCTCTTTAGCTATTGGCACTGGTTATAACCTGAGAATCCATCTATAAATGAGTAGCTTTCATGTCTTGCAACCTCATTTAAGATTTCATCTGCAAAAGGAGTTGGAAATGGGTCTTTCAGTGTCACTTTATTCAGTTCTCTGAAGTCGACACAAATTCTTAGTTTGGTCGGATCATGTTTCTTAGGTTGTACAACCATTGGAATTTCCCATTCGGATTGGTCAATAGGATTAATGATGCCTGCTGCAAGCATGTTATCAATTTCCTTTTTGACTATCTCTTTGTATTTGTGAGCTAGCTTATATGGCCTTTTCTTCATAGGTCGAACATCAGGTTGGAGCAGTTGTACCCACTCCAACTACTCATTTGTTAATATTTATTTATCCTTTAAACTATATAATTACATGATGAAATTTAGGAGGTAAGTGGCCCTCTCTACAAGTATCTTAATGAGCAACATCGATATGCTTTAGTGGTTCTTGATATTAACAAGCATCATGTTAAGGTCCATTACAATAAGTCTGTCTGTCCTAGGAGGTTTAGTGAAGGTGAATTGGTTCTCTTGTGGGACCAAGATAAGGAAACCTCGGGGGAAGGAAAGTTTAATCCCATGTGGCATGGTCCTTACATAGTTAAGTGGGTATTAGAGGAAGGTACCTACGATTTATACGATTATGAAGGGATGGCCTTGGCGGAGCCTAGAAATGGGTTGTATCTTAAGAGGTACTATGCATGATTTTCAGCTGAGGTTGAATTGTTATATACTATTGTACATTTGCATAGAGTAGTTTTGGTCTACTTGTGGTGATAGAGTTTGTTGACTAGGTTCCATTTGTTGTGGCAGATGTTGACAGAGTCTTCGTTTTATGTAGGATTCGCTAATGGTGCTAGCTGCCACACTCAAAACTAAACTTCGGCTACTTGGGTGATTTATACTCCTATGGGTCAAGTGTTGTCTTTAGGAGGGGTTTGTCTACGACCTTCATTAAACAATGTTGCAGAGTATAGTTCCATTATTGAGTTATTGCGTGATGCCATTTCACATGGTATTCACTCTCTTGAGGTACGTCTTGATTCATAGTTAGTGGTTCATAGCTTAATGGCTTGTATCATGTTAGGGATCCAACTTTGTTACGAAGGTTCTTGCGTGTCAAGTTGCTGATTCATATGCTAATTATGTGCTAGATTGGAATTTTTTTCACAGACCATAAAGCATTCACAAACATTTACACAAGTAGAAAAAATAATAACCAATCATCATAGGTATTTTTCATTAAAATATATGTCCAAAATGTGGTTTCATAATACATAAGTGTCATATACAAAATTGGGACTTCCGAACCACTAGTATATACTACACGGTCATACAAAAAATAAACCCCAAGACTTTAATCTTGTGGGGGAGGAGGGTGCTAATCATGGTAGAAAACTACGGCTCTAGATAACTTGCAAAATAAATGAACCCATGCTTGTGGTACTCCAACCACTTGGCGCTACATGGACTCAGGAAAGTCCTTGACTTGCGCCATGGGAGATCTATGTGTGAAACCAATGAAGTTCATGTGAATGCTTTAGATTGTATGCTTCGAATCCACACCCATGATCTCATCTCCTCTTCCCCTCTGTCGATGACGAGGGGAGCCATATGGTGGTCGTGGTCCCACATCTACATGTACATGACAGAGTATCACTATATGTAACCACACCAAAAACATGTCTTTTTGATTCCAAATATAAAAAACAAAACAAAAAATTTATAATTCAAATAAAGTTTGAGTCGAGATTCATGACCTATCTCTCCATATGCAAATCTTGGTGGTATGGGCATGTCTAGGTCTCCACAGAAGGTGATCCCTACATAGGGATAGTCATATATGGCGATGATTCGTCTACACCACCAGAGAAAGAAGTCAACTGGGTAGGGGTTTTACACCTGTCCCCCTCCTAGTATCTGCATGACAATTTCCCAGGATAGTTGAGCCAGATCTTGAACTCTGTGTGGGGAAATATCAACTCTTGGGATTATCCCCGGCACACACTAAAAAATGAAATCACTTAAGATTCTTCCATAACCGAAGTTCCTCACCCTCCCCATCTTCCAGTCAATAAGCTGTTGTTTCATGTTACTCACCAGTTAGGTACTCCAGCCATATATTGTAGGATGCATACACTCCACCACATAGAACATCGGAGGCCTTAGATCCTAGTGGAGAGATGCCAATCCCGCTATCCTACCTAGTTCCAACAGTATGGCCTTCAACCCGAGATTTTGGATCGCGTTTGTTGGGATTAATTTGACTCCCAAACTTCTCCATATCTAGGACACAATACATGACTATGTACTCATCTATAGTGATCCCGCCTCCCAGCCTGTGAGACCGTAGATTTACCACATCCCCTCTGTGGGAGAATACCATGATAAAGTAAATGTCCTCAACCTCGAGGCTAAGGGGCACCCTATCTAACTGAAATGTCTTTGAGTCAATTTTCTAGTAATCCACTAGAAGCTGGAGTAGCCTTGGCTTTACCCTTAAGCTTCCAAGGTGCCAAAAATTGTATAATCCACAATCCCTTAACGTTTGTTGAGCCATGAGATCAGCTTGCACAACCTCTTGAACATAACCATGTTCACGCTCTCTCCATTCTAGAACCATCCTGCACAAGAAGTTCCAAGTTCCATTAGTTTTTTTCTTTGAATTTCTTGTTTATGTCCTCGTACGCGATTGTTTTCAAAACAACCATGTATGTACGTGGGTATCATGGTCTTTTCCATGTATACCCAGCCCTATACACAGAAAAAGATCTAATTTTCGCGTGGACTGAAACCGCCCCCTTTGGGATGGCCCAACCATCAAATTTAAAAATAAAAACATGTAAATGGAAGAGAAGGGCATGAGCTCCTACTTGAACTAGATGGAATGCGATTTTGTGGACCGATGCTCCCGGAATAAGCTTCTGAAGGTTTTGGTCTCAAATGCACTATGGTGGGTAAATTTTCAAATGGTATGAAATTTTTTATTTTTTCACTATTTTATAGAATTTTGTTTTTGAAATTTTTACCCACTTTTTATAGTTTTGACCTGTTTTTTACCATTTTTGGACCATTTGGACTAATATGGTGTTGTAGGTGTTATAGCTGATTTTACCACTCCAGGTGAATCACACTTGTATGGCCTTCCCCTGTCCCTCTACAAAATCCATAGACCCCTTGGACCATTTTTTTTCCTTTGATGTTTCCTTGACCATCCCTAAAAACATGTGAAAAATGATACACGTGACTTTTAAACCCTCAATCGTGTATATACACAGGTTTGACCCCTAAAATCATGTACATCAGGATGTGTGCATAATCCAAATACTTTTGGAATTTTCCTTGACATGGATCCGACTCACTTGACTCCTAGCCTTCCCTATGCCTTTAGATTGCTCGGATTCGACCTTTCATTACCACTTTGAAAAGCTATATAAGGAACTCTATGGTACATTGAAGGCATATGAGAGAATTGAGAGCAAAGAAACTATAGTCCATTGTTGCCAGAACTTGTTCTTGAGTCTGCATCCCTTTGTCCCTTGGAGCACTTTTGTGTTCTTCCCAAGCTTGCCTTTTGCTTGTGAGCTTGCTATCGAGAGATGGAGGATTGAGGTGGTGGAGGCCCAAGTGGGGGATTTAGTTTCTTCAATTCGCAGACATACCGATAGAGATTGCATCCATTGTAATCTCTGATTTTATATTAATAGAAATATATTTTCCTATCCAATAATGTATGTTTGAATGAATATTTTATCCATGGATGTTTTCAAATGTTTATACATTGTTGATTATGTATGCTAGAATAGATCTAACACCAATATATATAGTGTGCTTGTATTTTTTACTTGTTGTTGAGGAAGTAATATATCAATTCAAGCTGAAGTTGGAAAGCTCAACGAGGATCTACTTCAACCATCCAGAATAAGGTACGAGGTCTGATCCTTTAGTGTTAGATATTTAATTTCTATTGCATATTGGAAAGGATTGATTCCTGGAGTCAAGATGTCTATTGTGGTACCGCAATCCATAGGAATTTCTCTCCATAATATAATTAGCGATTCCACTTGGGAGTTCATAGTAGTTGTCCTTTGGTGGTTTTCTATCGGCATTCAATGACTTTGAATTGCTCTTTCTCTCTGGTTTCTATGTCGGGTCTGGGGGCATGTTTTCCTGGTAGTGTCTAATTGGTGTGAAATTTGTCTCAGCTTATTTGTTTGCCTTTATTTTTATGCACTTTTCTTCTTGTATGCGAGTTTTGAACTCACAGTCGCGTATACATGCAGGTTTCTCTACTATTTCCGCATATACATGCGGGTTTACTGCGAATAGTCGCATATGCCCTTAGTTTTTCCTTTTAGAGGAAGTTGAATGGTTGCTGGGTGAAGTTTGATGATTGATGAGTCTCCTTTGATACTGTCAGAGTCTATATACACCTCTGTTTCTGACCAAAGACATTTTTTTTAGGGTAAATTTCTTTTTTAAGAATGTTCTTGTCATTACATTTTCGATTTTTTGTTTTGGGATTAGTGCATTAGAATTCTTTTACCTTAGTGCTTTGCTTGAGTGCTGCTTGAGTGTGCTTGCAGAGTTTGGGGGTTGTAGAATCATCCTTTTGCTTTTTATATCTCATTTTATTTCAAAAAATCCAAAAATATTTGCTTATCATCATGCATTGCATTTTGCATTTTGCATAGTACTTGCACTAGATTTGCTTTGAAGTATTAGTCAGGATTTCATATAGGAAAGCTTCCATTCATCATTTGAAGAAAATTGTGCATTTCACGTAGTAGCATACCCTGTTTTCATGGACACAATGCATTTGCATTGATTGTTAGGTGTGCATTTTACTTCATGTTGTGTCATAACACCATTAGTTGCACGAACATATCCCTCTTTTGAGTAATAAAGCCAATTAAAATCAACGCTTAATTAAAATGAACTACACTATTTTATTTGATAGGGTTCACCAACAAGATTAGGTTTTAGGGTCTTGGAATAGTTCATTGTGAGTAAATTCTCAAAGACCACTAAACAACAACATGTACGTGTCTTTCCATGTGAGTGTGTGAAATCCTTGGTATAACCAGTGTTTCTCAGGATCCTCCTCCCAAAAGGGAGTTAAGCACGAGGCAGTGTGAGCGGTTATTGATTAGGATGACCCCTAGTCATAACTGAGTAGCACTGGAGATATTTCTAGGATTGTATTCGTATATGGGGGCTCTTTCGAGAGTTTCGGGCTTTGCTACCCTACCCATATGATCAATCCCTCCTGCGAATGTCCGCCTAAGCATTGATTATATTGAGGTGACCTTAGTGGCCTTACCTAGGATATAGAGGGGGTACTTTGCAGGGGTTATTCTGCAGGTGTCTCGGCCAGGTTGGGGTCGGACAGCACAGTCGCTTTACGTGTTGAAGCTAAGGGCCACAATAATTGGTTACATGCCTCCACTTGTTGTGTATTGGAGTCCCAAGCCTCTCCTAGGTGAGACATACCTGCTTCAATCAAGAGCTCACTTATCCTACCCTTGATTGCTTGTGTTTAGCTTTATATTTTATTAGTGATTTCTCTGTGCACGATGGCTTGCCTAGGGTTTGCGTAGATAGAGAGTCTTTTATATTTTTTGAGTCATTGTGGATTCGAGTGTAGCTCCTCGCCGTTCTCATCATTTAGCAGGACTTTTTCCTTCCACATCTCCTCCTCCTTTGGGAGAGAGAAATAGACAGTCCAGGCAGACTACTTCGTACACTGATTCACACACCATGGGAGACCATATAGAAGGTATTCCTGAACCACCTTCTCCCATTCATGTGGAATATGGGGAGTTTACTCCTAACTATGATCCTTCACCCGACTTGACTGAGTTAGGTCCTGTGATTTCTGAGATAGGAAACTTTCATGATAGACCTACTTACTCTAGGGTTGATTTCCCATTGACGCATCGTCGGTATGGAATGCTGGAGGATGATAAGACTCATTTTGAACCCGTGAGCACTAGTTATGGTAGTTATGGTATGTCTGGTTTTTCCACACATGATTTGGCATTTCATGTTGAATCTAAGTTCGAGCCTAATAGTATGCCTGGGGGCACTCTCATTCCTTACCATGCAGAGAGGTTTGGGAGAACTAGTCACATTGCACCTTCCATCCTAACGGTGGAAGCTACATCACATATATCTCCTAGGTATAGGGTTACTGATCCTATTAGGATACCAGATCCAAGACAAGTGACTATAGGGAATAGTACGTACATAATTACATAGATCCCTTTGTCCTCTATCCCTAGTTCTTCGAATGTTCACCCTCCACCTCATTCACGTGGTCCTTCAGGCTGGAACGTTACTATGAGTTATGTCCATACTACGGTTACTAGATCGGTTGTGTTTCAGCTTCATGCACCACCCGTTGTTTCAAGAGGTCATGTTCATACTTCTAGAGGTCACATTCCTACTTCTGGAATGTATATTCCTACTTCTGGAGCGTATATTCCTACTTACGGAGTATCTCATGGGACATCTCATGCGATGAATTATGGACCCTATTATGGGATGCAGTATGGACAGGGTTCTTCACCTTATGGGGGAAGGTATCAACAACCTACTTACTCTCCAAATTATGGCTTTGTATCTCTGAATAGTCAAGGTCCACCACACTATGGTGCTTCCATGCCACTTTATACGGGTCAAATGGGAGGAGGGCACTATGGCCAAGGCCATGGTGGTAATCAGACCTATGTGAATCAGAATTATCAGGGAGCAGTCCATCGACCTCATCATCCTAGGCTCCCTTTCCTTGCAACACTGAATCTTCCTGACTTGTCGAGATTGACGAACGATCCTGTAGCTCATGACCTGGATTGCTCGGCTGTCCCTACTAAGCTTCCCTTGGACATACCCATATTCGAGGGAAAACTGGGAGAGGATCCGAGTGAACATGTTACTACCTTCCACCTATGGTGCTCTTCGAATACCTTACACCAAGACTCCATCCGTTTAAGGCTGTTTCAATGCACCCTTCCTGGGCCTACCATGAAATGGTATATAGAGCTACCTAGGGGGGCATTCGCTTTGTTCGATGACCTAGCGATGAATTTTCTTAACCACTTCCAGCTACTAGTGCGTTATGACGTTGGTACTAAACTCTTGTCGACATTTCAGCAGGATAAAGCCACACATATGTTGGATCATATCCAAGAGTGGCATAGATGGAAGAGGTTAATTAAATCCTTTATACCACCGAAATTCCTCCTTAAATGGTTCCTTAAGTCGTTATTGCCGTATATAGCGAAGGATGTTTCTACATCCAGAGTGCAAAATGAGGAACAAGCCATTTTTAGGGCATAGGAAATGGATTTGATTTATGCTCAGTCCGGTTTGTTATATGAGATCATTCCCAATGCTCCACGTTCTAGTTTCGACCCCAAAGTTAAACCCGGACCACATGCCGATGGAATTGTTGGTTGTATAAGTGCTAAACCTACGGAATCGGTTGCAAAACAAGTTAGTCAATTGTCAATCAAACAATCTACTTCGGGACAAGTCATGGCTTCGTCTCAACCCGCCCAAATGGCAAGTGTGCTTTCAGTACAATCGTCGGACCATAAGGGTAACCAGCAGCCTGGACGAAATAAAATTAAGGGTAAGAATAATCATAAGGGTGGGAATAGGAATGAGAATGCTAATAATGACAAGAACACCCATAATGCTGGGGGGGACAAGAAATCTAAACGTAAGGTTAAATTCCCTTGCAAGTTGTGTAAGGACGATCACCTCACTTACTTGTGCCCTCATATCAATGAAGTCTTGAGATTCTTGGCATAGGGCCCAGCTGTGCTAACTAACCCTTTACCTCACAATCAAAATATGAACTCAAGGACCCATGATCAGTCTGGTGGTGATCAAGATCCACTGGAGGGTAGTGGTTGTGGTTGCATTAACATGGTACATGCTACAAAAGTTGTGACCCATGTGAAGGACTATGGCTCATCGCAACCCAGCCCAAGAAAGGAACCTGATCCATTAGGGTCTCCTTTGCATATTGAGAAACCCGTGGATAAACTAGAAGCTGCACCTTGCATTCCTAAGGGATTCCTTAAGCGTTCGGGGCACAATCCTAATGACCGAGCCACCCAGAACTATTCAGTTGTCGAGGATTTGGGCCATACTCCTTGTGCGATGTCTGCATTGGAAGTGTTTCAGAGTTGTCCTTCGCAAAGGAAGGATTTCATTTCTTCCCTTGGTGTGAACGATGATGATTCTTCCTCCATGATTAAATTTGAAACCGTAGGAATTTAGCCTCGCTTGCCTTACTATGTGTCTCTTTTGATTCACAGAGAATGTCTTAACATGACCATCAAGTGCACTGTGATTGACGAAGGCGTTGCCGCTTTTGTGATGTATTTATTCTGTTGGAAGGTTTTAGGTTCCCTTGAGCTATCTAAATTAGAGACCATGTTCACTGCGTTCGATGGGAGATCATTTAGGACACATGGGATCCTTCCTTCCCTTAAGGTCCGTTTTGGAGGTAAGAGCGTTGCAATAGAGTTTGAGGTGGTTGATGTGCTCCTTGAATACAATCTCTTGCTGGGTAGGAATTGGATGTATAGTATCCAAGCCGTAGCTTCTTCCCTATTTCGTGTTGTATGCTTTCCATTTAACAGGAAGATAGTCATGATTGATCAAACATCATTCAAGAATCCATCAGTTACTGCATCTTTGGGAGCTTCAATCCCGATCGTTGGGCACTCTCAGCCAGCAACTGGGAGTGTGGGTGTAGGCATGTATCCATCCCTCATGGGAAGCTTTAGTTGTCCTGCAGTGATCCTTATTATAGGGTCTAGTTCCGATGAGGCTTCGAAATCTATGATATCGGTATATTTTTGCACGAGTCATATGGAAGATCCTTTAATTCTTCCTACACCGAGTACTCCGAGTGAACCCATCATGACAGATGTGTCGTTTCCTGCAACTATGGTAGCTTATCAAGCTAATCTTGAGTGTGTTGCAGAGCCTAGTCCTTACTCTTTGCGGATAGAGGAGGAGGACCCTTATGCACTACCAGCATGGGAAGTGCAGTCTTCTCATGCACATGACTGCCTTGATAGTGTTTTCCCTTCAGATGAAGCGATTATTGAGGCCATGTTGGGAGTTGAGCCACCATGGGAGGAACTCCATCATAGATCTTACTTTCTTCTCGAGATTGACTGCTTGAAGCGTGAGGACTTTAGGGTGGTTCTTAGTGAGAGAGTTGGTAGTCCTATGGTTCCATTAAGCTCTCCTGGTCTGATGGCTGATGGAAACATGCCAAACATATATTCAATGATTCCTATCAATATCTCTCACGATCCTGGCAAGGTAGAGAATGTTTATATTGGGGCAGAATGTTTCCATGCTAATATTCAAGAATAAACTGAGCTGTTTAAAGAATTCTGTGATATCTTTGCTTGGTATTACGATGAAATTCCAAGTATCGACCCTTGTATTGTCGAACATGAGATTAAGACTTATACCAATGTGAAGCCTATTCGACAACGCTTGCATGCGTTGAATCCTAGGAAAGCACCCATGATTAAGGCAGAGATAGAGAAACTGTTGAAAGCCGGTTTTATTTATCCCATTCCCTTGACATAGTGGCTTTCAAACCCCATTCCGGTGGATAAGAAGCAGGGAGTGATCCACATATGTATTGATTTCCGTGATTTGAATCGTGCCTGTCCTAAGGACAATTTCCCCACACCATTTATTGATCAGATTTTGGATGAGTGTGCGGGTAGCAAGGTATTTCCATTTATGGATGGCTTTTCTGGATATAATCAGATACAAATTAAACCTGAGGACCAACATAATACTGCATATATTTGTCCTTGGGGAACTTTTGCATATCGAAAAATGCCTTTTGTCCTTAAGAACGCCGGAGCTACTTTTCAGTGGGAAATGACCTTGATATTCCACGATCTCAAGTTGATTATTGAGGTATTTTTGGATGACCTTGTTGCTCATTCTCATATGATAATGCGTCATCCCTATCACTTGAGATTGGTATTCGAAAGATGCTGCCATTATTTGGTTAGGTTAAATCCTCACAAGTGCATCTTTTGTGTGAAGTCGGGTCGCTTGATAGGATTCATCGTTTCTAAAGAGGGTATAAGAGTCGACCCTTTGAAGGTTGAGGAAATACTTCAGTTGTCTCCCCTGAAAAATATTCATCATCTTCAATGTTTGCAAGGCATGGAAAACTTCTTATGGAGATTTGTTGTCAATTTTTCCAATTTGACTAGAGGCTTCATGTGTCTTTTTAAGAAGGACACCACCTTTTGTTGGGATGAGCGAGCCCAGGAGTCCTTTGATGCGCTCAAGTGAGCCCTAGCATCGGCCTCGATGATTAGTCCCCCAGGCTATAGCCGTGATTTTCTACTTTATGTGGCCATGTCCATGTAGATGATTGGTATGGTTTTGGTTCAAGAGGATGAAGAGCTCCAAGAGCATGTCATATACTATCTGAGCCAGAACCTTATTGACGCAGAGATTTGTTATTCTCATGTTGAGAAGCTTGCTTTAGCTACTGTACATGCGGTTCAATGGTTGAGACATTATATTCTCCTTCACCAGACCTTGGTTGTAGCCCATGTCAATCCATTTCAATTCGTCCTCACTCAAAGGATGATTGGGGGAAAATATAATAAATGGATTGTCATCCTGCAAAAATTTGATCTCGAATTTGTTTCGGCAAAATTGAAGAAGTCGTTAATTTTTGCAGATCTTATATCAAATTTCCCAATCGAGGCCGAGGAGTTGGTTTGTGAAGATACGTTTGTCAATAAACACATCTTCTTAATCTCAAATTTAGACACATGGTATGGGGATATCATTATATATTTATTGAAGGTCCCTACTCACCTCTCATGGTATGAACAACGATGATTACGTCACGTGTCTAAGAATTACCTCATAGTGGATAACACTTTGTACCACCGTGGGGTAGATTCTATTTTATGGTGTTGTTTAACTCATGAAGAGGCTGAGGTAGTGCTGAATGATTGCCATGGAGGGGCGTGTGGTGGTCATTTATCTAGGCTTTCTATAGCCCAAAAAATCTTAAGAGCAGGTTATTTCTGGCTGTTGATCTTTAAAGATTGTGTAGATGCGGTCAAGAGGTGCCACCCTTGCTAGGTGTTTGCACATAATATGCACTCAAAAACTACCCCATTACATCCCATCATCACCTCCAGTCCCTTCACTAAGTGGGGGCTTGATTTTATGGATTGCAACCTAGCTTCAGCTAGGGGGCATCATCATATCATAGTGGCTATTGATTACTTCACGAAATGGGCTGAGGCTATGCCTATAGTTAAATCCGATGGTGAGACAGCCGCGCAGTTCGTATTCAACCAAATTATTACTCAGTTTAGAATTTCGAAAGAGCTTGTCACTGACCATGGATCGCACTTTCAGAATCGTATGATGGAAGAGTTGGCATCAAAGTTAGGGTACAAGCAAGAGCATTCCTCCTCTTACTACCCTCAACTGAATGGATAGGTAGAAGCAGTGAATAAATCACTGAAATCCATTCTCCAATGAGCCATCGTACAGAGCAAGAATAATTAGCACATCATGTTATATCCTGCTTTGTGGGCGTATAGAACCGCTGTTAAGACTACCACGGATTTTTCTCCATATCAACTTGTACATGGAGTGGAGTCGATATTGCTAATTGAATGTGAGATTCCTTCTTTGAAGCTAGCTGTAGAACTCTTACCAGACACTTCACCATTAGAGGAGCATTTGGTCCACCTTGAGCAACTTGATGAGTAGCGTCAAGATGCCTTGGTGGCTCTAGAAGTAAACAAGCGTCACGTAAAGGTCCAGTACGATAAGTCTATCCATCCAAGGAGGTTTAGTGAGGGAGACTTGGTCCTTTTGTGGGATCAACCGAAAGAACCCTGTGGGCAGGCAATTTTAACCCCATGTGGTGTGGTCCTTACGTCATCAAACGTGTGTTAGAGAAGGGCGCTTATGAGTTAGTGGATTATGAGGGAACGGCCTTGGCGGAGCCTAGAAATGGGCTCTATCTCAAGAAGTAGTATGCATGATTTTCAGCCAAGGCTGCTTATTGTATATTATTGTACAGTTTTTCATAGTTAGGTCTTTTTCTTATCGTAGTCGGGTTTGTGATTAGTTTCTGTTTCTTTTGGAATATGTCAATGAAATCTTCCACCTACATAGGATTCATGGATGGTGTGAGCCATCACACTTAACACTTAGCCAGTGCTGCTTGGGTGATTTATACTCCTATGGGTCAGGTGCTGTCTTCAAGAGGTGTATGTTTGTGGCCATCTTCAAACAATGTGGCTGAATATAGTGCCGTTATTGAGCTTTTACAGGGTGTCATTTCATATGGCGTTCTCTCTCTTGAGGTACATCTTGATTCAGAGTTAGTAATGTCACAGCTTAATGGTTTGTACCATGTTAGAGATCCGACGTTATTAAGAAGATTCTTACGCTTGAGATTATTAGAATGACAATTTGACAATATAACATACATACATATTCCAAGAATTAATAATCAAGTTGCTCACTCATATGCTAACTACGTGTTAGATTGGCATTTGTTTCATACACAATAAATTCATCACAAAACAAATTTTTACACATGTAAATAAATAAACCGATCACCATAAAAAAAATTATATAACATCCAAAATGTGGTAATACATAGTGTCATGATACAAAAATGGGGCTCTCAAGCCACCAAAATATAATACATGGTAATACAAAATGTACAACTCCCAGGTATCTAATCCTGTAGAGGAGGAGGGGGTTTGTGATCATGGAAGGTCACTACGACTCTAGCTAGCCATCGGAATAATCTCACCCATGCTCGTGGTACACCCACCACCTAGTGCTGCATAGTCTCAGGCAAGTCTTCGACTTGCGCCGTGGGAACTCTCTGTGTCAGTCTCACAAAGCTGGTATGAATGCTCTGGAGCATCTGCTCTGCATCCACACCCATGATATCATCTCCTCTTCCCCTTCGTCTATGACGAGGGAAGCCTTCAGGCTGCTGTGGTCCCACTTATGCATACAAATGGTAGATGTCACTATGTATTGTCACCCAAAAATATATGTCTTTTGATTCCATATAATCAGAAAACACAAAAAAATTAAATAAAGAGAGGGTCAAGATTCGTTACCAATGTCACCATATGCCGATCCTGGTGGTAGTGGCATGTCCGAGTCTCCTCGGAAATCAATCTCCACATAGGGGTAGTCATTGATGGAAACTATCTGTTATCGCCACCACGGAAAGAAATCAGTTGGATAGGGGTTGGACACCCTACCTCCCCCCAGTCTGCGCATCACATCTTCCCAACGCCATTGGGCCGGATCTCGAACGCCGTGAAGAGGAACGTCAACTCTGGGGCTCAATACTGGAACACGCTCGAAGAAAAATGTTCTCAATATGCTGCTGTGTTATAGTTGATTTTACCACTCCAGGTGAATCACACTTTGTATGGACTTCCCCTGTCCCTCTGCAGACTCCTTAGACCCCATGGACCATTTTTTGTCCTTTGATGTTTCCTTGATCATCCCTAAAAACATGTGAAAAATGATACACGTAACTTTTAAACCTATAATCGCATATATATGTAGGTTTTACCACTAAAACCCTGTACATCGGGATGTGTACAAAATACAAATCCTTTTGGAGTTTTCCTTGACATGGATCCGACTCACTTGACTCCTGGCCTTCCCTATGCCTTGAGATCGCTCGAATTCGACCTTTCATTACCCCTTTGAAAAGCTATATAAGGAACTCTATGGTACATTGAAGGCATATGAGAGAATTGAGAGCAAAGAAACTATAGTCCATTGTTACTAGAACTTATGCTTGAGTCTTCATCCCTTTGTCCCTTGGAGCACCTTTGTGTTCTTCCCAAGCTTGCCTTTTGTTCGTGAGATTGCTATCGAGAGATGGAGGATTGAGGTGGTGGAGGCCCAAGTGGGGGATTCAGTTTCTCTGGTTCGTAGACGTGCTATCATAGGTTGTATCCATTGTAATCTCTGATTTATATTAATATAAATATCTTTTCCTGTCCAATAATGTGTGTTTGAATGAATATTTTATCCATGGGATGTTTTCAAATCCTTATACATTGTTGATTATATATGATAGAATAGATCTAACACCATGATATATAGTATGCTTGTCTTGTTTACTTGTTGTTGAGGAAGTAATTTATCAATTCAAGCTAAAGTTGGAAAGCTCAACGGGGATCTACTTCAACCGTCTAGAATAAGGTACGAGGTCTGATCCTTTAGTGTTAGACATTTAATTTCTATTTCATATTGGAAAAGATTGATTTCTGGAGTCAAGCTGTCTGTTGTGGTACCCCAAGCCATAGGAATTTCTCTCCGTAACAGAATTGGCGACTCCGTTGGGGATGTTCCTTGTTTTTATTTGGGGTTTGCAAGCACAATGGGCTTGATATTCTTGACTTACTCTTTGTTTCTCCTTGTTTCTGTGTTGCATTTTATATCATGTTCATCCATTGACACTCTCATTTATTGGTTTGACCCTTGGCCTGCTTTTTACCACTATCTTCTCCGTATACAAAGGTTTTTGGCCAAAAGTCACGTACATACACGGATTTTTGGCCAAAATTCACGTATATACGCATCTATTCTTTAAACAGTCGCGTACATCCTCCCTTTTGGTGAGTTTGATGTTGTGGGAAGTTCTTGGGTGGGTTGTGAGTGTGGTTGGGTCTTGCTTGGGTCTGATGTTGTCTGTCAGATGCTTCTTTTGTGACCAGAGACCTCTTTTTCATTGATTTTTCTTTGAAAGTAGTTTTAGTCATTTATCATTTTTGTTTTTCCATTAGTGCATTACTCTTTTTGTCTCGGTGTCTTACTGGGCTTGTGTTTTATACTTGCTGTGGAGACTGGGAGTTTTAGATGACTTTTATTGCATTTTTCATTCTTTTATATTGAAAAATACAAAGTAGTTGCACTCTTAGTTGCATCTTAGATATGGATTTGAGGAGGTCCTTGCATTGGATTGCTTGGATGAGAGTTGTGTTTAGGATTTCATATAGGAAGGATTGCATTGGCATTCGGAAAGGAATATATATTTATGCATCGCATGTAGTGGCATACCCTATTTTTCATTTGACAAAGATTTCACTTAGCATTGTTTGTTATTGTGTGCATATTTACTTCACTGCTGAGTCATAAATTCATTAGTTGCATGGTCATTTCCCTTTGAGTAATTACAACCAATTAAAATCAACGCATAATAAAATGAATTACACTCTTTTCTTTTATAGGGTGCACCAACAATACTAGGTTTTAGGGTCTTGGAATAGTTCATTGTGAGTAAATTCTCCAAGACCACTAAACAACAACATGTATGTGTTTGTCCAGGTGAGTGTGTGAAATCCTTGGTATAACCAGTGTTTCTCAGGATCCTCCTCTCAAAAGGGAGTTAAGCACGAGGCAGTGTGAGCGGTTATGATTAGGATGACCCCTGGTTGTAACTGAGTAGCACCGGAGATATTTCCAGGATTGTATTCATATCTAGGTGTTCTTTCGAGAGTTTTGGGCTTTGCTACCGTGCCCATACGGTTGATCCCGCCTGCAACTGTCCGCCTGAGCATTGGTTATATCGGGGTGACCTTAGTTTCCTTACCTAGGTTATCACAGGGGGTGCTTGCAGAGATTATTCTGTAGGTGTCCTGGCCAGGTAGAGGTCGGACATCATAGTCACTTTATGCGTTGAAGCTGAGGGCCACTATAATTAGTTACATACCTCTGCTTGTAGTGTATGGGAGTTTCGAGCCTCTCCTAGGAGAGACATACCTGCTGCATTCAGGAGCTCACATATCCTCCCTTTGGTTTGCTTGTATTTTGGCTGTATATTTTCTTAGGAATGTGCTCTTTGTGTGCTAGTTGACTCATGGGATCGTGGTTACTTGAGTATATTTATGCTCTCTTGAGTTCGGGTCCTTTTATTTTCGGCATGCCTAGTATCTTATCACCCATCCTTGGTCCTGGTAGAGACCCTGGTATCAGACTTGGGGGAATCACAACCCCTTACCCTACTCATAGATTTGGGAGTGGTCACATTCTGGCCTCTACTCCATTTGTGGAGGATGTTGAATCCCTTCTCTCGGTCTTTACACCAGTGGTCACCCTCACGGGGGTGGTAGTGGATGCGTGAACGTTGGGTCTGCACCTTAATTTCCTTTTTATGTCCCATCGTTCACCGCATTGTTTCCTTTGGGTGCAGTTGTCATGATCATTCCTCCCTATATCCTATAGATTGGATTCTTTATTGACTATTTTGGGTTGTTTTGGACTAATATGGTTGTCATGTAGGGTCCAGGTTTTGTACACTCTCTCCGAGGCTTCGACCCATTCATTCCTATCACAGGTATCATGTCTAAACTGGTATATAGGTTAGGATTTCACATCCATTTTCATTTTGCATGACCTTATGGCTGTTTCATTTTAACCTTAGGTACGAACCCATTCCATGGTATCATGGAACCTTCATGCTATTGTTAGAAGTGGTACTATGTGAATGGTAGAGATTTCCTATACATGGGTGTCCTAGTTAGCTCCCTTTTTCATTTGGTACCCATGATGTGAGTCCTCTCTTAGGTTTGGGAGTCCCTTTTAGTCCTGCCATGTCCTTGAGTAAGAGCTTCATATTGTGAGGACCCTGTAGCAAATAATTAATCAAAATACATGATATAGTAGCATAACTCAAAATCACTTTTATATTAATCGCAGGCCACTTCGAGGGGGCAACCTCCTTTGAGAAAGCTCAATACAAAATAAATTCACGGTGCCTTCCTTGGCCTCAACACACACTTATATACTAAAAATAGGTGCCAATACTATGGGTCAAAACCATGGGCCAATATAAACTATGGATCAAGAAATACTACAGGTGGCTTACAAAGCATATGCGCCCAACAACAATAACACAAACTATGGATCAACAATTAATATGGGACGACTTACAAAGCATATGCATCCAACAACAATATACTAACATGGTAAAGAGAAGGATTGACATGGGTTCCTAACATCCCCTCCCCCTTAGAAAAAGCTTTGTCCTCAAAGCTTTAGATGTGGAAATTGTCGCTGAATCTGAAGGAGTGGTTCCCACATAGCATCCTTGGGTTGCATTCCATGCCATTGAATTAAGACCTCTGTGATAGAGCGAGAGAGAAGATGACGAGTGCGCTTATTGAGGATAGCCTCCGGCTCCAAAAAGATGGATCCTTCATTATCTAGTTCTGGTAAAATAGTTTGGCCTTTGATGTTGGTGCCAAGAAATTTCTTCAGACAAGAGACATGAAATACTGGATAAATGTGGGAAGAAGGCGGAAGTTCCAATTTATAAGCAACAGACCCAATCTTCTGAAGAATCCTATATGGCCCATAGAACTTTGGAGTGAGCTTATGACGCCCTTTGAGTTTTAGTGAGGATTGCTTGTACGGCTGGATACGAAGAAAAACCATATCACCGGCTTCAAAAGTGCACTCAGAATGGTGCTGATCAGCTTGTTGCTTCATGCGATTTCTTGCCATGTGAATATTTTTGTGCAAATTGTGAAGAACCTCATTGCAGGTTCGAAGGACCGCGTCAACTTCCTGAACTGGAGAACTGCTGGGGGTGTAAGGAAGAAGAACTGGCGGTGCCTGACCATAAACGGCTTCATATGGAGTCATTTTAGAGGCAGCTAAATTCTTACCGGAAAGGGCTTTGCTGGTGAACGCAATGGGGTGTTCATCTTGAAGGAGAACAGCACCAAGTCCATTGCCACAAGCATCACTCTCAATAGTGAAGGGCTTGGAAAAATCGAGCATAGCTAGAACAGGTGTAGTACACATAGCTTGTTTCAGCTTGTCAACTGCACACTCAGTAACATGTGTCCATGTAAAAGCATCCTTTTTCAACAGAGCAGTTAATGGAGCTGCAATCTTCCCATAATCCTTGACAAACTTGCAGTAGTAGCCAGTCAACCCCAAAAAACCATGAAGGCTCTTGAGTGTCTTAGGAGGCGGCCAATTTTTCATGGCAGCGATTTTGGCAGGATCCACATGAACCCCTTGTGCTGAGATAATGTGCCCGAAATACTCAACTTCCTTTTGGCCAAAAACACATTTAGAATTTTTGGCATGGAGATGATGATCAGAGAAAATTTGCATTACAAGAGCCAGATGCTGGAGATGTTTAGCCCATGTTTTACTGTAGATGAGGATATCATCAAAAAATACCAGAAT